>PVKA01001173.1:136813-156523 GCA_004027165.1 Ctenomys sociabilis | reverse complement strand
CTCTCTCTCTCTCTCTCCCTCTCTCTCTCTCTCTCTCTGTGTCGGTGTGGGTGTGGGTGACTTCAGTTTGAACCAATAACACCCTGGTTCAATTCCCACCAACCTACATCCCCAGCCCTTAACTTTTGTTTAGCAAAAGTCTTAAAAAATTTTAAAGGGTCTTGCCCAGGCTGGTCTCCTATTTGTGATTCTCTGGCCTCCAAGTAGCTAAGATTACTGAGATTATAGGCATATGCCACTATACCTGGACAGATTTTGTTTTGTTTTGTTTGTTTTAATTTTTTAATCTTTTATTTGTTTATCTATTTGGATCCTTCTGTCTCAGCCTCCCCAGCACTGGGATTACAGGCATGCACCACCACATCTAGTTTCAGTGGGGGCCAGCACAGTATGCAGTAACAGGGATCAAACTCAGATCTTTGTGCTTGCCAGGAGATGCTTAGACAGCTAAGCTATCTCCCCCGCCCCATTTTTTCTTTGAAACAGGTCTCCCTGTGTAGTAGAGGCTGGTGTTGAACTCACTATGTAGCCCAGGCTGGTTTTGAGCTTGTGCCAATCCTTCTGTTTCAGCCTCCCATGATGGTGCACACCTGTAATCCAAGTACTCATGAGGTTTAGGCAGGAGGATCTGCGAGAGCTCAGGGCCAGCCAGGGTTACACAGTGAGTTTGGGTCAGCCTAAACTACCTTATGAAGACCCAATGTCAAAAAGAAAAAAAGAAAAATTTCCACAGAGACAGAGCTGGGCATGGTGGTGTATTCCTCCCAAGTGCTGGGAGGCTGAGGTAGGAGGATCATTGTGTTCGAGACTAGCCTGAGGAAAACGGGGGTTCAGGGCCTGCCTACACTGCATAGTGAGACCCTGTCTCAAAAAGACATAAAAAGAAAGAGAGAGAGAAAGAGAGAGAGAGAGAACCTGGCATTGATTTTCATGGTGGTGGCAGGTAGGATCACAGAACAATTTTGCTCACATATGGGCCCAGTGACTCTAGCAGGGCAATATCACCCAGTCAGTTTGGGAGACACACGGGCCCAGCAACCATCCCCAGTCCGTCTTGAGATGAAACAACTTTGAACTGGTCTTGAAGTAGAGGATGACATGACCCAATGCAGGTTTTTAGAGAACTGCCTTGGATAACATGTGGGGCATGAAAGTGGCTTCCATGCTGTGGGCAGATGAGCTAGGGGTAGCAGGAGAGCAGGGTCTTACCACAGGCATAGCTATGATTGAGCAGGGCTTCTGGAGGCAAGCTGTCACCTCAGTTGAAAGCCTCCTCCACTCATAAGACAAGAGATGTAGAACTAGGAATCCAGGCAGGGCACTAGCACATTTCAACATGGGGAGGGGGCGATGCCACCTCGATAAGGCAACTAGGTGACTGGCCAGTGGGTAGGCCAGGGCGGTGGAAGGAGTGGAAGATGGGTCTAGGAATAGGAGAAATGAGCTCAGCCAGCTGTGTTCTCAGGGCCACTAGAGGGTGCAAGGACCACACTGGGAGCCTGGCAGACCTGGTCCAGGTTAGAGGGCAGTGGGTATCAGTCCTGCCTCTTTTGCCCAAGAGAGACGGTTAGGCTGAAGGTTTCTTGAGGGGTTGTCATATTCCTTTTCCTGAAACCGTGCAGCCCCTTTCAAGCACTTGACCTTGAGAGAGTCCTCAAATAGCTACCTTTGAAAGAGTAGTTACTGCAAGCCAGGCAGTTATAAATGCTCTATGCATAGTCTTTGTCTTGTTGTTGTTATTGTCTGTCTACAGGGTCTCACTACACAGATCAGACTCGTAGTGACCCTCCTGCTTTCAGCCTCCCAAGTGCTGGGATTACAGGCATGTGCCACCATGCCCAGTCTTCTGTTTTGTTTTGTATGTGACTTTTTTTTTTTTTTTTTTTTTGAGATATGTCCTTGTTTTGTAGAGTTCAGGCCCTGAGCTTTCCACTAGTCCAGGCTGGCCTTGACCTTACAGAGACGCTCTTCTCGTCTTCCGAGTGCTGGGATTACAGATTTGCATAACTAGGCCCACCTTCTGTCATTTTTAAATAGTCTCATTGAATTAACACAGAACAAATTGTATTTAACACATATAACACACTAGATGTTTGTTTGGGTTGGGGGTGGGGATTGAATCCAGAGTTTCATGTATGTTAGACAAGCACTTGACCACTGAGCTACTATATCGATAGATAGATAGATAGATAGATAGATAGATAGATAGATAGATAGATAGATAGATATAGATATAGATATAATTTTTTAAAACCAGGGATTGAACTCAGGCCCTTGCACTTGCCAGGGAAGCGCTTATTCCACTGAGCCATCTCCCCGGCCCCTTGTATATATTTTTGATGGTACTGGAAATTGAATCTAAAATCATTCTATCACTAAGCTACTTCAAGCCCTTTTATACTTTTTACTTTGAGACAGTGTCACACTAAGGTTGCTTAGGCTGGACCGGCACTTATGGGCATCCTGTCTTGGTTTTATGTGTAGCTGGTGTTTATGGTTTGTTTCTAGGTGTCCCCCTAAAGCCTCTCATAGTCACTTGGATGGGCTTATAGAGTTTATGATTAATTCATGATCCACCAGTGGGATTATGGGTGTAAATGCTGCTGGGATTATGGGTGTGAGTACAACAACCCCCTGAGACATATAGCCTTGTAAAGCCCAAATAATTTCTAAAAGCATACATGAGGTTACGCCGCCATCCTGTTTTGTATGCACCGCCTTAGTACATCAACAAACTATGTCAGCTTGTACAGATACTGCCTAATGTTATGTCTGTTTATGGCCATAGAGCTTAAATCATCTATATTCCCAAAACAAAGAGGACACACAAACCTCAGCTGGGGTCATAAAGACCTCAGGCCTAGCTTAGAAAAACATTTAATCTCTAGCCTGGGAACACTCTCCTAAGACAGGCCATTGTGACCCAGCCAGTCTTGAAAACCATCAAAACCAGAGTTAACTAATAGTTGTCCTTTTGCCTGCCCCTCTTAGTTTCACTTAAACCCACCAATTATTCTAAAGGTCAACCTAAACTAACCAATGCGATCTGCTTCTGTAATCTCGCTTGCTCCCTCCCCATTTTGCGGTTTTTGCCCTTATGATCTAAGCCCAATTGTTCATCGGGGCTTCTGAACCTGTGTGTTCGGACAGCCCTGCGTATACGTCGATGATAAAGCTTTCCCTTTGTGATTTACATGACAGACTGACTCTTGGGGTCTTCCTTCGCGGCGACTCGACCCTAACCCTGAAGGCAATACAAGGGAGGGAGAGAGGTTCGCCTCTGCTGCCCCTAAGCTGTCGCTGCCCCTCGCTCTTGCTCTAGCTGATTTGCTGTTTTTCCACTGCTGTGAGCAGCTGCTCTCTGCCGTGCACCACTCTGCCTTGGAGCCTGCCGATGATGGACTGAAACCTCCTCAAACTGAGCTAAATAAACTCCTCCTTCCTTAATTCTTTTTTTTTTTTTTCCTTCCTTAATTCTAGGTGTCAGGTATTTTGTTCCAGCAACAAGAGAAAGGTAATCAAGACAGCTGGGACACAGGTATGTGCCACCGGCAGAAGTTTTCACTTTTGATGAACTCCACTTTGTTCATTTTCCTTTCACACATTATTCATTTGGTTTTGTATCTAAGACATTTTGCCTTTTGTATGAGGTAAAAATCCAAGTTAATGCCTTCCCCCATGGATCCCCAATTATTCCTGAACTTCTGGTTCAAAGACTCTTCTTTCTCCACTGAATTATCTTTGCACCTTTGTCAAATATTAACTGGCCATATATGTATGGCAGGTCTATTTCTAGAGGACTAAATCAGCTGTTTTTACACGTAATATTCCAGGCTGGCCTCAAACTCCAGGTGATCCTCCTGCCTCAGTATCCGAACTGCTGGGATTAAAGGTGTGTGCCCACCATTCCAGGATTTATGTTTCATTCTGGAACAAGGTCTTGTTAATTAGACCAAGCTGGGCTTATACTTGTATTTTCCTTTCTCAGCCTACCAGAGCACTGGAATTACAGGTATGTGCACCACACCTAGCTACATTTAGCACTTTAAGGATCTTTTACGGGGAAAAAGAAAAGATCTTTTGGGGCTGTGTGTAGTGATGCATGCCTGTAATCCCAGCACTCCAGAGGCTGAGGCAAGAGGATCATTGCAGCCTGGGCTACAAAGTGAGCTCAAGGCCAACCTGAACTGCATAGTGAGACCTTGTATCAAAAAAGACAAAAATAAATAGGTACATATTTTTCACTGTTTTTTCTCCTGAATTAGCTCCATGATTAATCTGTACTTACTCTTTTATGTTCTTTTTTTTTTTTTTAGACAGGGTTACCATGTAGTTCAGGCTGGTTTTGAATTCACTATGGAATTCAGGTTGGCCACATGCTCTCAACAATTCTTTTTTCTAGTTGCCTTTGAATTTTGTCCTTGTTGCTTTTTGGGGGAGTAAATTAACAAATTTATTACCTACTTAAATTCAGTGGTTTCCTAACATGGTTAAAGATTTGTACAATTATCATCATAATCAATTTGTGTTACCTCCCAAAGAAGCCCTGTGGTCATAGCTGTCTTTCCACATTCCTCTATCTCAGCCCCAGCAAACCATTAACCTGTTTCCTACTGATTGGCACATTCTGGACATTGCATGTAAATGAAACCATATGCACTATGTGACTATTTATGGCTGCTTTCTTTGAAAGCATAATAATTTCAGGGTTTAACCAAATTGTACTATTTATCAGTACTTCATTCCTTTTTTTAATGTATTTTAGTACAGGGTCTACAAGGTATATAGGGTCTCACTATGTAGATCTGTAAAGGAAAAAATAAAAAGTCCCAAGACAACACCCAGCCCCACGCTAGACTAGCTCCATCTTAGCCCTTTGTTTCTGTATACACACAAGGTCCTCAAACTCTGTTCCCCCAGATGGCCCTCAACCAATCCTGGTAAAGGTCACCTATAGAATAACGGTGCTATTGGCATCTGTAACCTGCTTGCTCAAGTTTCCCTCTTACCCCCTAACAACCAGAAGATGTTCCCCCCAAGATTACCCAAACATGTCGTTCTGCCCGAAAAACTCCTTCGCGCTGAGCCAAGCGTTACAGAAATATGTTATTCTGTCAGAAAAAACCCCCGCGCCGAGCCAATCAATGTAAAGGTCAACCCCTATTAACCAACGCAATTAGCTTCTGTAGTTCGCTTGCCTCCCCCTAATTTTGTGGGGTTTGCCTTTATAAACCCCCCTGTGACGACAGCTTGGCACTCGCAACCGCCTTGGGTGCGGGGTCGCCCCGTGGTTCAGTAAACTCTTGAGCTCTGTCCCTTGGCGCCTCCAGCCCGCGGAGGTCTGGGCCAGCGCGGACCGGCAGATCGCACTCTAGCGATTTTCCTGTTCTCAGGCTCCCAAGTGCTGGAATTACAGCTCGGGCGCCACCCGGTCTCAGTTGCTGTCTCGTGCGCTCCGGGTGCACACAGAACACCACGCTGAGAATCTAATCTGGGGATCTAATCCCTGGCCAGGCGGACACTTTAGTCCGCCGAGCTACCTGCTGGCCCCTTCATTCCTTTTTAGCTGTCCAGTAATATCCCGTTGTAAGGATATACCAGACTCTAACCGTTCGTTAGGTTTGAATGTTTGAAAGAGGCTGGTGCTAGAGTCTAACCTTGAGCACCTTCCACCACTGAGACACATCCCGGAAGCTTGGCGATTGTCACCCTCCTGCCTACGCCTGAAACATCACCGCCTAGGCCACTCCAAGGAGCGTCCTGGGTTCCATTGCCGACCCTGAAAAATCCAAATCCGGCTGGGGGGCAGCTCCCCTGCAGGCCCAAGGGGAAGGGGTTCCCGAGCCAGCTGGAGACTCACCACTAAATGCGCAGCACTGCTGGGCTGGTGGCTCCCAGGGATCAAGACTGTGCACAAGGAAAACCCAGAAGATTCTTGGCTCGGGCTTCTGGAATTGGACACACTGCCGGCGCTCTGGGACTCGGGGGCTCCCCGGCCCTGCAGCCCAGACTCGGCGCCTGCGGAGGTGGGACCCCGTGGGCCGCGCGCCTCACCTCTCACCTGCGTGCTACACGGTGATAGGTTCTGATGGTGTCGCTTAGAGAAAAAAGGGAAAGGGGCTTTATTATTTTGGAGGACAAGGAGAGAATTTGGGAAAATGAGGAATTCTCTGGATTGGAACAAAGGGAGGCTTAGGCTTTTGTGACCTTTTTCCAGGGGTGGGGTTTGAGGGGGGTGGTAGATACACCTGAGGAACTGATTGGGGCCTTCTCTGAGGTGGCGAAAGACGAGAGGGAATTGTGCTGGGGAGATGGCTCAGTGGAATAAGCACTTCCCTGGCAAGCTGGACGACCTGAGTTCAATCCCTGGTTCCCTGGGGAAAAAAAGAAACACTTTTGTTGATTCAGAGAACAGAGTGAGAAAACAAGTTTATAATTATTTCCGAGTTTGCTTTTGCTTCACTTTGGTTAACAGGATACTCCTAGCTTTGCAGTGCTCTGATTTGGGCATTCTACTGCATCCGCTCAAAGGAGAATTGCTGGCGTCCCTGAGTTTTGGTCTGCAGACTGCCCTTTGTTCCTGTTGGGGACCTAGCTCAGGCAAGCAAAGGAGTCATACCCAAACCTGTGGGGTGGAACTGCAGGACTCCAGTAAGACAGCTGAATTCCTAAAATCCACAAGGGGAAGAAAAGAAAGGTGGAGCAGGCAGGATGATAAGGGTTGGAGCAGATGAGAGTTTTTCAGTTTTGTTTTGCTTGAGACAGGGTCTCACTATGTAGTCCAGGCTAGCCTTAAACTCTATGTACCCTATGCTGGCCTCCAACTCATATCAATCTCCTGCCTCAGCCTTCCTAGTGCTGGGGTTACAGGCATGCCCCATCATTCCCGGCTCTTGCAGCTTTTCTGTGAAGGAGTAAAACCGCTGGTGTACTGAAGGGTCACCTCATCTACCAAATGACTCCATCTATGTCCCAACACCTGTTCCCTACCCTTGGCCTTCTCTGAGCCTATCCTAGGTTCCTCTAGGGCACTAAATGGGCTGAGGGTTTCAGGGTTGATGGTAAGGCTGGCTGTGAGGGTGCCCATTCCCCTGTGGCCCCAGAAGCCAGGTGACCCTGTCAGCCCAGAAAGCTCCCCATGATTGGAATCTGGCTCCCTGGCCCCAACCCCAGGACCTGTCCTGCTGTCTGGTACTTTACCATCCTCAACTTCCCACCTGCTTCCACTTCCCCTCTCTGCCTGGGGTAAGCTGAGCAATAACAGCGAGTGCCCCCTGCCAGGGTCTTGTCAGGGCAATAACTTCTGAACTCTACTAGTTCCTTGAGCTCCAATCTGGGAATGGGTCTGGGTGGCCCAACCACAGGTGAAGGGATGCAGAGTGGAAAGAGAAGCCCGAGGATAGATCCCCTTCCCTCTGGTGCCCCTCCCCACTCTTTAAAATGGTTTGTCTTCATTTATCCTGCCACCAGATTTGCTCTGTGGAGGTCCTTCCAAAAAGGAGATGGAGACTTCAGTTGTCAGCAAAAGGCATATGTAGATTTATTGGGCAGAAAGAGGTCCACACTGAGAAGGGAGTGCAGCACACAGCTGAAAGGCATAATGGCTTAGGCTGGAATTTTCCTGTGATCTTGGGATATCCTCAAGACAGATATCTAGTACAGAATGTGTACTTCCAGTGTCTGCCAAGTCAGAATGCAAGTCATATGCATTTGAAGTGTAGTTAGATGCTGACTACTTAATAGGCTGTTTTCTTGGGTATAGAAATCTGTGAAAAGTAGGCCCAATTTATAGGGAAAGGCACCATGCTCATTTGCAGACTTACTGTGTCTCTTAAGACAGGGATATTTTGGGTTTCTCTGTGTCCTACAGTTTTCTTAAAAGCTCAGTTTTAAAATTGTTATCTTCCTTGTGTCTTTTTTACTTATCTTGCTGTCTCTTGTGCTTCCTCAGTCCCAGGACACAGGGAAGACAAATAAGACTATACATACTTTTTTTCTTTTTTAAAGTATGTTTGGCACAGGGTTTCACTATGCAGATCAGACTTAGTGATCGTCCTGTCTTCAGCTTCCCCAGCACTGGGGTTACAGGGGTGTACCACCCAGGGGCAGAATCAGCTTGGCCTGTGGTGCCAGAGATTGAACCCCAGGCCCTGTACTTGCCTAAGCAGGTGCTTAGTCAGCTGAGCTATCTCACTGGCCTGCACATACCTTTATAGCACACTGAAGTGTCCAATAGAGTGAATGCTGACTTTGGACTGAGGAGAAGGGAGAGGGACTTGCCCTGTCCCAGAGAACCACCTGTCTATGCCCAGCCCAACAAGCAGTTCTCTGGGCCAGGCAAGCCCCATGCTGTATGGCCCATCTTTCTAAGACTCCACCCTAATCTCTCATTTTATTACCTGCCTCCCAAGTCTAGACTTGGTCTCTCCTATGGTCCTTAAGTCTCCTGAGGCCCAGGGGACCTTTGATGACCTTTGGTGTGGCAGGTGGTGTTTTTCACTGTGCTACTTCCTCATCCTCCATGAGCACCACCAAGACCCCAGGTGGCCAGTCTGTATCAGGGCCATGCCTTACCCACCTGAAAAGCACACCAGCCCCTTAAGAAGGCCCCTCTTCAGCAGGCCAGAAACCTCAGCTAGAATTATCCAGAGACAGTGGAGCCAAAACAGCCCCCCATAGAAATGCCATATTAGACACTAAACCACATACTAAATAGTCTTTGAGTGAAAAAAAAAGCCAAGGGTTGTGATGCACATCTATAATTCCAGTGCTCAGGGTGCTGAGGTAGGATTGGCATGAGTTCAAGGCCAGCCTAGACCCAATAGCAAGACCCTCTCTCAAAAAAATAAGATATTTAGGTGTATGATTTTAGGCAGAAAGATGGGAGAATGTTATTGACTTTATTGTCAGAATGAGGACATAGGGGACTGGGGAGATGGCTTAGTAGAATAAGCACTTACCTGACAGGGTCAGGCAGAAAACAACTACAGGGTCCTGAGTTCAACCCCTCGTACCACAGGGGGAAAAAAAAATAAGAATGAGGACATAGGATCCAACATATTTTTACAGTTAATGAAATTCCATGTAGAAGGATTCATTTACTTACATTAAGTATAGCAGTAAACACTCTAGTGAAGGAGACAGAGTGAAACAGTGACTTAAGTCACATGATTCTCAGGTGATCAGTACTGTAGGTAGAGACACAGCAGGGTACAGGGAGAGCTTCATTGTTTCATCCCAGAGGTGATGGCCCAGAACCCACTGGGTGTGGAAGAGAGAAGTGTTGGGCCTGGCCAGGAGTGCGCTGGAGCGCTGGGGCACGGGGCACAGTGACAGGGCAGGGGTGGAGGCAGGTGAACCTGGGAGAGTCACAGGGACCACTGGAGGGAAGATTCTGTGTAGGTCACTCTGGGTCAGGTAAGGAAAGAAGGGAATAGGGTCACAGAGATGCTCTGGAGGCGAGAGGCAGTGGCAGGCCCAGGAGTGCTGGGTGCAGTGGTGACGCCCATCCCTGGGAGGGCTTGCTTTGGTGCATTATTGGGGGCACCAACATGATCAGGTAGGGCTACTTGCTCCCCCAGTGTGGGTCCCCAAAGTTGCACGATGTAATTTGAACGTTACCTCAAGAAGTTGCATGTTTAGGGTTAGTTACTTGTTCCCATTCTCCTTTGTCTTTGGTCTCATTTTTAGGTGTCCTTTTGAGGCATTAAATACAAAAAGACGATTCCATAGACAATAAGGAAAGCTGTCCAAGTGTAAGCATTCCCAGATCTGCAGAACACACAAAAAAGAAGGGTTTACTGTTTATAAAATTCTAGTCTCTGTGTGTAGGAGTGAATGGTTTATCCACAGGAGATATGCAGAGTTCCAAAAGCTTTATAACATTTTAAAGAAATAATTTTCTGCCATGGCTCTCAAAATTCCTGACAAGAGAATATTTGGTGGTAATTTTGATCCAGGTTTTAATTAAACAAAGAAGAGCAGGGCTAGATGAATTCATTCACCACTTAGTATCCAGAGCTTTACAGCCATCCAGGTGCTAGATTATTCCTTCAAATGGACAGCCCAACACATTGGCTGAACATGATCTTTCAAACCAGAAAAAGCCATCTGAAGATGAAAATAAAAGAAGTACTCAGAAGCTACTCTACCTCACAGATCATCAAACTGGACCAACTGGAAATCCTCACATTAAACTACTGACTTTGGCGCTTTTTTTAAAGTTATTGGAAAAGGCAACTTTGGCAAGGTTCTTTTTGCAACACAAAAACTGGATGGAAAATTTTATGCTATCAAAGTGTTACAGAAAAAGTATTTCTCAATAGGAAAGAGATATTATGGCAGAACATGATGTTCCTTTGAAAAATGTGAAACATCCATTTATGATTGGGCTACATTATTCTTTCCAAACAAATTCATTTTGTTCTGAATTTTGTTAATGGAGGGGAGCTGTTTTTTCATTTACAAAGAGAGCGGTCCTTTCTTGAACATAGACTCCTCCCCCCATTTGTGTATTTGGTACAGGGTCTCACTATGCAGATCGGGACTTGTGGTGATCCTCCTGTTTTCAGTTTCCCCAATACTGGGATTACAGGCATGTGCCATGTCACTGGTCAGCTGCCCCCGGGGGCAGGCCTGGCGTGCCATGTGGGACTGGGGATCAAACCCTGGTCCCTGCACTTGCCAAAGTAGGCACTTAGTCCACTGAGCTATCTCACCAGCCCTTTTGATCAGTGGATTTTTTTTTTCCCGGAAGAACTCAGAACCCTTCAGCTCGCCAGGGAAGCACTTATTCCATTGAGCCATCTCCCCGTCCCTTCACCAGCCCTTTTGAACACAGACATTTTATGCTGCTGAAATTGCCAGTGCATTGGGTTGCTTGAACTTCATCAAAGTAGTGTACAGACTTCAAACCAGAAATATTCTTTTTTTGTGTGTGGAACCAGGAATTGAACTCAGGCCCTTGCGCTTGCCAGGGAAATGCTTATTTCACTGAGCCATCTCCCCGGCCCCTAGAAATATTATTGTGGATTCAGTGGGACATTTTGTCTTAACAGATTTTGGGCTTTGTAAAGAAGGAATTGCCACACACACACACACACACACACACACACACACACACCCGTGGTACTGGGGATTGAACTCAGGACCCTGTGCTTGCCAAGCGGGTGCTTATTGCTATCTCTAATACCACTGAAGTAATCAGGAAATAGACAGCACTGCAGATGGTTGGTGCCTTAGTGCTGCTTGGTATGAAATGCTGTATGGGTTGCCACCTTCTTAATATTGCCAAAAGTTGTTAAAATGTATAATATTCTTCAGACCTCATGGCCTGGTCCATTCTGGAAGAATTCTTAGAAAAAAAAACAGGCGAAATAGCTCAATGGTCTAAAGTGCCTGCTTAGACAAACTTAGGCAAGCACAGGGAACACAATTCAATCCCCAGCACCACACTCAGGGTGGGCTGAGCTACACCCCCAAAAAAATCAATTTGGTGCCAAATAAGACTTTCTTGAAATTCGGGATCATCCTTTTGTGAATCATTCACCTGGCTGACTTTCTACAAAACAGTATTCCACTACCCTCTAACCCTAATGTGGCTAGACAGATGATATCAGGAATTCACAGAGGAAACAGTTCCATATTCTGTGTGTGTCTCTGAGTCTGTGAATGCTAGTATACCAGAAGCAGGTGATGTGTTTGTGGCTTCTCTTACACATTTCCTTCAGAAGACTTACTTTTATGAACAGTTTGCTATTCATAAACCATAAAGCAAATACAAGCCTACAGATGGGACTGAAACTCCTCTTTGTGTGAGTATATTAAAAAATGCATAACGGTGCCTCATTTTTATATATGTAATGTTTAAACCTATGAAAAATATATTGTCTGCTGTATGCAAGGAAATGAGACATTTCAAAGAGCTGTGTTTTGAATTAAAATTTGTATACTTGTTTACTAAGCTTATTTTTTAACAAAAATAACAGTTCAGTGCTGGGATTACAGGTATGTGTCACCACTCCCCCAGCTATCATTTGATTTTGAGATACTGGTACAAACGTGTGATTTCTAGCCAGGTGTGCTTACATATACCTATAATCCCAAGTGGGAGGCTGAGGCAAAAGGGTCACCATGAATTCAAGGCCACTCTGGGCTACATAGTGAATTTATGGCCAGCCTGAACATAGTGAGACCATGTCTCAAAAAAAAAAGGGGGGGCTGGGGAGATGGCTCAATGGAATAAGTGCTTCCCTGGCAAGCACAAGGACCTGAGTTCAATTCCCAGTTCAGCCAAAAAAAAAAAAAAAAGAAAAGAAAAGAAAAAATTGGGGCAGTGAAAATAGCTCAGCAGACTAACTAAGCACCTGCTTAGGCAAGCACAGGAACCAGGTTCATGATGAACAGGCCCCTGGCCACAGAGTCTAGGCCTATTGGCGCACATCAGCAATCCCAGCACTCAGGAAGCTGAGGCAAGAGGATCACTGTGAGTTCAAGACTGGCCTGGGCTACAAGGTGAGCTGAAGATCAGCCTGAACTGGATAGTGAGACCCTGTCTCAAAAAGACCAAAAAAAAAGGGGTTTCCTTTTTTCTTTTGCAGTACCAGGGACCCAACTTGGGACCTTGTGTTTGCCAGGCAAGCACTTATTCTATCGAGCTATCTCCCCAGCTCCTAAACCAACTTAAACAGACTATTAAAAACAGTCTATCTTAAAATCCAGGCATGGTGACACATACCTGTAATCTCAGCACGTGGATAGGTTAAGGCAGGAGGCTCACCATGAGTGGTGCAGGCCTGTAATCCCAGCACTCAGGAGACGAGGCAGGAGGATTGCTGTGCCAGCTTGAGAGCTACAAAAATGAGCACAAGGCCAGCTCAAACTGCACAGTGAGACCCTGTCTTAAAAAAAAAAGAAGTTAATGGTTAGAAATTTAAGACTTCCCAAAGATTGGAAGGGTAATTAAGTGCTGCTGATTTTTTTTAGTAGGTGGGGCCAAAAACGAGTGTCTCAAAAAAAAAGTGCTTTGTGTTAAATATTTGTACAAATATATTCTATCTTCCTTTTGGTGTTTTGAATGTTTACTATGCTGTTAAGTAGGTCTAAATCTTGATATTTGCTTATGCAAATAAGTATTTCAAACTAATTGGTTAAAGAAAAGTGGGTCTTTTAAGAATATTTACCTAATTGAGAATTTAAAAGTAAAATAACAAATCTGGTCAGTGTAAAACAGTTTCACTTCAACAAAAGTTAAAAGCAATTATGCAGTTTCAGTATCTTGTTTCTGGAGGTGGTGTTTCTGGGAATCAAACCCAGGCCTGCGAAGCATACAGGTACTCTACCACTAAATTAAAACCCCATTCCCTCAGTATTTTTGTGTCTTAGAAAAAGTACAGGAAACTGATCTTAGAAATTATAACATACTAGTTAATCTGCACCTTTTCAAATTATGTAGGAAATAGTAGTACAAAGATTTGGTGAGAGGGCTGGGGAGATGGCTCAGTGGAATAAGCACTTCCCTGGCAAGCGCAAGGGCCTGAGTTCAATCCCCGGTTCTTTGAAAAAAAAAAAAAAAAAAAGATTTGGTGAGACAGTTTAGATGCTCTAAGAACATATGCCTCCCCAAAAAATTACTCAAGGGCCAGGGAAATAGCTCAGCACTTTAAGCACCTGCCTGGCAAGTGCAAGGTCCTGAGTTCGAACCCCAGTACTAAAAGCAATAATAATAATTATGAGATTCTTTTCCTCTCGGCCGCCGACATGCCCTCCAGACTAAGGAAGACCCAGAAGCTTCGGGGCCATGTGAGCCACGGCCATGGCCCATCGGCAAGCACCGGAAGCACCGCGGAGGCGGGGGGTAAGGCTGGTGGCGAGCATCAAATATCACCCAGGTTACTTTGGTAAGGTTGGTGTGAGGCATTACCGCTTAAAGAGAAACCAGAGCTTCTGCCCAACTGTCAGCCTTGATAAACTGTGGACATTGGTCAGTGAGCAGACAAGAGTAAATGCTGCCAAAAACAGGACTGGAGTAGCTCCCATCATTGATGCAGTGCGATCGGGCTACTACAAAGTTCTTGGGAAGGGAACGCTCCCAAAGCAGCCTGTCATCGTGAAAGGCAAATTCTTCAGCAGAAGAGCTGAGGAGAAGATTAAGGGTGTTGGGGGGGCCTGTGTCCTGGTAGCTTGAAGCTACTGGACAGGGGGCTCATTAAAATACTAACAGATGGAAAAAAATAATAATTATGAGATTGATGCTCTAAGAACAAACTTTCCCTCCATGTATGTGCTTAGAAGAAATCACAAAACCGTTTCTCACCAATATCTTTTGGCCTAAAAATACTCCTCGGGGGGCTGGGGAGATGGCTCAGTGGAATAAGTGCTTCCCTGCCAAGCTCAAGGACCTTCGTTCAATCCTCATTTCAGCCACAAAAAAAAAAAAAAAAAAAAAAAATACTCCTCAGAATTGGGAAAGGAGGTGGTAACTTGTTCAATTAATAATATTTACATCTAATACATTCAATCTACCTTTAGAGGTAAGACTTTAGCATCTACATTGTAAATATTTGGTTCATTTAGCAGTACTGTAAGTACTTTTTAAAAATTCTTTATTTATTTGGTACAGGGTCTCACTAGGCAGCTTGGACCCATAGTGACCTTCCTGCCTCAGCCTCCCCCAACACTGGGATTATGGTTTTGATGGCTGGCTCAATGTGGGACCAACAGAGCATGTGGTACTTTTTTTTTCTGATGGCACCAGGGATCAAATTCATAACCTTGCACTTTCCAAGCAAACATTTATTCCACTGAGCTACCTCCCCAACCTGTAAATACTTTTAAACAAAGCTGTTTGTTCAGTATAAATCAAGACAAAAACTAGTTTCTTATATTATTTTTCTCAGATAGTCCTTAAACTACCAAAAATTGAAGTGCAATATTGAATATTTCTAAGAATAAATTTAAAATAGAATTTTGATGTTTCTTGGAACTTAAGAAATATAGTTCTATGTAGCATAATAATATTAGCAAAAGAAAGAGTAATGATCATCAAAAAAACAAAAAACAGAAACAACAGCTATAATCAGGCTGGCAGGAGTGTATCTAAGTGGTAGAGCTCTGGTCTACCATAAGTGAAGCACTGAGTTCACCCCTGC
This sequence comes from Ctenomys sociabilis, assembly GCA_004027165.1. NCBI lineage: Eukaryota > Metazoa > Chordata > Mammalia > Rodentia > Ctenomyidae > Ctenomys > Ctenomys sociabilis. The sequence continues at coordinate 141,374 of PVKA01001173.1, read as the reverse complement.
ACCAAAATAAAATCACCAAATTGAGCCTATGATGTTATATTTATTATTTACTACAATGCATTTTAGTACGGGGCCTACAGGGTCTCACTACGTAGCTCGGACTTGTAGTGATTCTCCCGTTTCCAGCCTCCCAAGCACTGGGATCACGGGCACACTGCCACATGCAGGGCGGAGCCAGCACACATGCTGGGATTGGATCCTGGTGGCTGTGCCTGCCTAAATTTAGTCCCTTGAACTATCTGGCTGGCCCCGAAGTAGGTTTTTTAAGGTCTGATTTTATTGAAATGAAATTCATATGAAATAAAATTAACCCTTGTAAGTAACTCAGTGGTATTTCGTATATATAAACTAAATGTGTGTGTATATGAGTGTGTCTCCCTTGTATTCAGATTTCCACTGCTGTGACAAAATACTTGAAAGAATTAGCTGAAAAAGGAGAAAAGAGCCACAGTGGCACACCTCTGTCATCACAGCACTGAAAGGTTGAGCTGAGGCAGGAGGATCAAAGTTCAAGCTTAGCCTGGACAATTTATGGACTTAATGAGAACTTGTTTTAAAACAAAAAAATAAAAAAGAACTGGGAGGGGCCAGAGAGATAGCTCAGTAGAATAAGCACTTGCCCTGGTTCCAGAAAAAAAGTGCTGGGAATGTAGCTTAGCACAAAGGTTCAAACCACCTTAAAACAAACACACACGTGTTCCCTCTTAGCACCCTCGCTCTAAAGGCTCCGCTGGTGATGAAGTCTTCAAAAAATGGGGACCTTCGGTGGATACTCAAGGACAGAAACCAGAACGACCTTGTTTGGGACCTGTCATGGACATATTATCCTACACACATGGCCTTTGGGGTTTGACTTCTGTCATGCAGCAGTGTTTCCAAGGTTCATTTGAGTTGTAATGTGTGCCGGTTCTTCATTCTGTTTCTGTCATTTTTTTTTTTTTTTTTTTGGTGGAACCAGGGATTGAACTCAGGCCCTTGCGCTTGCCAGGGAAGTGCAAGGATTCCCTGAACCATCTCTCCAGCCCTGTTTTTGTCTTTTCAAGATAGAGTCTCACTATATAGTTTAGTCTGGCCTTGAGATCACTTTGTAGCCCAGGTTGATCTCAAACTTGCAAGGATTCTCCTGCCTCAGCCTCCTGAGTGCTGGGATTACAGGTATGCACCACCACACCCAGCTCTTCACTCTGTTTTGTATCTGGGTATTATTCTATCATCTGGATCAATCATGTTTTGTTTATCGACACATCTACTGATATTTGGGTTGTTTTTATTTTTTGTCTAGTGTGAGTGCTGCTTCTGTGAACGTTTGTATACAAGTACTTGAATGCTGCTTTTCGGTTCTTTGGGTTAAATACTCATGAGTGAAATTGATGGATCATATGATAATTATGTGTTGAACTTCTAGAAGAATATGTAGGCTGTTTCTCACAGTGGCTGTACTATTTTACATCTCAAAACCAAAGTACTAGAATACTAGTTTCTTCATGTTGTCACTAATATTATTTATTTATTATTCTTTATTATTATCATTATTGTGCTGTGAAATAGTTTTTTGTTTGTTTGTTTTTTTTTTTTTTTTTTTTTTTTTTTTTTTTTTTTTTTTTTTTTTTTTTTTTTTTTTTTTTTTTTTTTTTTTGGTGGAACGGGGGATTGAACTCAGGCCCTTGTGCTTGCCATGGAGGCACTTATTCCACTGAGCCATCTCCCAGACCCTCACTTTCTTTCTTTTGATACTAGGAATGGAACTTATACTATGTCCCTGGCTCTCAGCCTTTCACTTTTTCTTTTCTTTTTTTTGTACTGGTGGTTGAACTTGGGACCTTTCACTTGCCAGGTATATACATTTGATCTCCCCAGCCCAACCTTTCATTTTCTTGATGGTGTTTTTTTTTGTTGTTTTTTTTTTAATGTATTTGGTTGTTACAGAGTCTCACTGCACAGCTAGGACTAGTGGTGATCTTCTGGCTTTCTGCCTCCCCAGCGCTGGGATTAGAGGTGAGCATCACCGCCCTGGAGGCAGCACCTGTTGCTGAGTATCAAGACTTGGTCCCTGCACTTGCCTAAGCCTGCCTAAGCAGGCATTTTAGTCCACTGAGCTATCTCGCTGCCCTCCATATGTTTATTTTTATAGGAAAAAAGATGTATCTCTTTCATTAAAAAGCAGTTTGTTGCCGGGCATGGTGGCGCATGCCTGTAATCCCAGCACTCGGGAGGCGGAGGCAGGAGGATTGTTGTGAGTTCGAGACCAGCCTGAGCTACAAAGTGAGCTTAAGGCCAGCCTGAACTGCATAGTGAGACCCTGTCTCAAAAAGACAAAAAAAAAAAAAAGCAGTTTGTTAGTTATTATCCTAAACCAGTGATACTTATCTCTGGATTATTTGGCCTGCCACTATTGTGTATTGTTTCTGAATTAATCATGGAGAAATTTCCCAAGTCAGTTAGGAGTTTACTAGGCAAGTATTCTAGGGCTGATCTATATCCCCAACCCCTTTTGGAAACTGGTAAATGGAAAATGAAAGTTTTCAACCATTAGTCACGTTATGAGGACTCCTGTGCATCTTGTAAAGCACATGCTGTGTTGGCTATTCAGGGGCTTTCTGAATACACATCCCTTGTTGGGAGCTGCAGATGCTGCCCTGCCCTTGACACCCCCGTAGCCTGTACCCCTCCCACTCTGCGGCTGTTTTGTTTCTTCCACTCTGGGGAGGCCATGCCTTGGGAAAAGGAAACTGAAACCGAAGGCACCTGGCCATTGGTGCAGATTGCTGGAGTCACCGCCCCATGACGTGCACAGCTCGGACTTATAAAGGGGCTGAGCTTGACCCAGCAGCGGGAGCCGCGGGGAGCCGAGAGGTAGTCAACTCGTTGTCGCCCGTAGAGCACCTTGTTTGACACCCTACAACCATGGTAAGAGAGACTTGATAGGAGAAGTCAACCTCCCTTCTCTCCCCTTAGGATCTCCTAGAGGGAAAGCTGTTCAGAGCTTGGCTGGATTCACAATATGAGGGGAAGAATGGGGCTCCAGCCCTGCTCTGTGGGTATCCCTGGAGCCCCTGGAGTAAGACCAGTGCATCTGGATAAAGACTAGCTCTTTTTCTGAAAAAGAAGAGGCTCTTCTGTGCCTCTTCCTGGTGGGTGGTGAGGACAGATGGCTGGGAACTGCATCCCAGCGCTTCTTGCAGCTTGTGCCAGGTGAGTAAGTCTACGTGATACCCACAGGACTCGTGCCTGAAGGTGAAGATGCTGGCTGGCCAGGAGTTCCTGGTGCACCTGACCAACTCCATGACAGTGTCAGAATTGAAAAGGCAGATCAACAAGGAGACTGGAGTGCCTGCCTTTCAGCAGCGCCTAGCGATCCAGCCAAATCACAAGGTGCTGCAGGATGGGCTCACCCTCACCCAACAGGGCTTGGGCCCTGGCAGCGTGGTTCTGCTGCTGGTGGAGAACTGCGAAAACCACCTCAGCATCCTTGTGAAGAACGACAAGGGGCAGAGCCGTTCATATGAGGTCCAGCTGACACAGACCGTGGCAACGCTGAAGAAACAGGTGTCCCAGCAAGAGGGAGCACGGGAAGATATGTTCTACATGAGCTTCGAGGGGAAGACTATGGAAGACGAACACATGCTGGGCGACTATGGTCTCAAGTCCCAGTGCGTGGTGTTTATGAATCTGCGCCTTCGGGGTGGAAGGGGAGGGCCCCCTGCTGGAATCAAGCTTTGGTAATAAAGCTGGATGCAGAGAAAGCACTGTCTGGTTGGCTCCACTCCACCATGGACCTGCCTTCATCTCCATACCCCTGCTGAGCAGGTTGGGGTGGGAACCCAGGGCTACTCAGGTGACCATTCTTAAGTGGCCAAATTCAGGGACAAAGGCATACCAGTAACATGTGGAGGGCCTTGTGCTTGCCAGGGAAGCACTTATTCCACTGAGCCATCTCCCCGGCCCGGGCATCTTTTCTCCCCCAAAACTAAAAAGATGCCTCTAGAAAATTCACTTCTAGAGAAAGAGAAAGACACATCTTCGGGGGCCCCTCATGGGCAGGCTGAGCCACAGGCAGCTGCCCCTTCCTAGATCTTCTGGAGCCAGTGACCAGTGTGGCTCTTCCACACCACCTGAGCTAGGGCCTGCCAGCTTGCCGTCCAGAGAGGGGCACGGGCTGGGACTGAGTCCTGAACAGAGGATGGATGGCCAACAAAGTCCCCTTTTCAGAGTTCTGCCTAATGGACAAGCTACTTGGAATTGGGGGTTCATCTGTCCACCAAGGGCAGCATGTCCCAGATAGGGTACCCAATTTGGAACTTGCTTCACCGCCTTCCTGGTAGGATACTTTCTGTTCTGTCCACCCCCCCCCCCCCATATGGACATCCCCGTGTTGTCTGGCAGGAGCCTGACTGACATCCAGGACAGGGCGAATCCCCCAGGTACGCCTGTGTCTTCCATCAACCCCAAGATTTGTCTTGAGATCTAGAAACCCTTTCTAGTGTGCATGGGTGTTTATCTGTACCGGGGAACTGAATATCAAGGTGGCGGAGTCAGCCAGTGTGATTCCCCCCCCCCCCCG
>PVKA01001173.1:122579-136713 GCA_004027165.1 Ctenomys sociabilis | reverse complement strand
CAGCCAGAGCAAGAGGGGGCGTGGCTAGCTCCTGACTGCATCGGAGCTTGCGCCGTAGGACCGCAGGGGGCGCCCCGCTTGCTCCCAAGGCCCGCGGCCCGAGCAGGAGGTGGGCGGGGCCGCGCGCAGCTCAAGCCAGTAACTGCCCGCGCCGGCCTGCCGTGGTGCCGGACCCGCTGGCTGTGTCTGCAGTCCCGGTGTAGGTGGGGGTGTGTCTCGGGCTCCTGCAGCCCCCCAAGCCCCGCGGATAAGGCGCCGCCGAGAGCCCTTGAAAGTCGCGTCACGTCGCCTCGGATTATGCATTAACCCGGCTTCATCCGCATTTCCTGGGGGGAGGGGCGTCCGCAGGGGGCGCCTGGCGGACAGAGCCTGCCCCTCCCCCACGCTTCCCGCCCCTCCCCCAAGGCCGGTCCCGCCGCCCCCGCCCCCCAATCTAGCCCGGCGCCGCGGTCCCCTGGCTTTGTTCGCGGCCGGCGCGGGTCGCAGGGCGCGGGACGGGCGGGGCCCTGCGGGGGAGGGGGCGGGGCCTCCGGGTCCCGCCCCCGCCACGCCCCCCACGGCTCCGCCGCCTCCCGGAGCCGCGTCCCCTCCGTCCAGTCCTGTCCCCGGCGCGGCGCGGCCCGGCCCGCGGCTCCCCGCGTCGCCATCCCCGTCCCCTCCGCGCTATGGCCCGCTCGCGGCCGTGCGACCCGGTCCCGGTGCTGTTGCTCCTGCTGGTGGCGGTGCTCGCCCTGCCCGGCGCCCGCGGGACGTGCCCGGAGCGCGCGCTGGAGCGGCGCGAGGAGGAGGCGAACGTAGTGCTCACCGGCACGGTGGAGGAGATCCTCAACGTGGACCCGGTGCAGCTCACGTACTCTTGCAAGGTGGGCCACCCTCAGCGGACCCCCGCCTCGCGGGCCGGGCCCCTCCCCCGCGCGCCAGCGGCCCTGCGGGGCCCGGCCCCTGGGCGTGGGAACGCACCCTAGACGCTCCGCAACCCCCGCTTGAGCTCCCTTGGCGACCGCCAAGCCGCCGGGTGGGGCGCCAGGTCTCGGAAAAGTGTGGAGCGCTGGGGGAAAGTTTTTACGGTGCCGCTGCGGTCCCGCCCGCGGGGTCCAGGCCCAAGAGTCGGGAGGGGTGCCCTTTCACCCGAGCCACCTTTCGTCAGAACAAGTGCGCCTCCCCTTTGCCCCCACCGTGAAGGACAGGTTGCGGCATCCATCTCCACTGACCGAAGAAAAGGGATAGGAGCTAGTGTGGTCCGTGCTGTCCCCAGCCCAGAGGCCTTTACCAAAAGTGAGAAGAGGTGGTCGGGAAAGAGAAAGGGCGCACACAGCCAGGACCTGGCCGTGGAGCCGCCGCAGTGAGTGGGTGTGGGGCTGAGCGAGAGGCGGGGCCAAGGCGGAGGCCGGAGAGTGTAGGGGCCGAGGGCAGGTGCTGGGTACTGCACCCCGAGGAACTGGATCTACCATTGGGGCCTTGCCCTGCTTTTCCTTCGGCCGGATCTGGAACCCTCAGAATAGGTGTTGGAGTGCTGCCCGCAGTCTGCAAGGGGGGAGTCCCGGGATTGGGATGATACTTTCTCGAACCCCAACCAAACCACCACCGTGGACCAGCAATCAGATCATTCCTCCTCTGTGGAGATGGGGAGGGTGTTGGCTTCTTTCAGAGTGGCCTGTAGGGCTACAGCTGGAATCCCCCAGCCGGGCCCCCTCCCCTTTCCACCAGGGCACTTTGCCAAGTCCCTGCAGGATTTTCTCGACTTCCTCTGGCTTTTCCTGGGTGTGGTTGGGGTGGGGTGGAAGGCTGTGAAAGTCCAGCGACCCTCCCCCTGCCTGACTTATGTGTGGCAGTGGGGGTGGGGGCACATGAGGCTCTGTAGTGGCTGAAGGGGTTCCTGCAGACTCCGCAGTCCTCAACCTCCCAGCAGCTGGCCAGGTGGACAGGCTACCCATTGTCTTTCACCCCCACACACACCCCTTCCCCTGGGCTCTTGCAGAAGCCCAGGCCCCAGGCTCCCAGAGAAGGGCCTCTTCCCAGGCATCTTTCCAGGGAGTGCATGGGCCCACAGGCCTGTTCCTGTGGGGGCTGCCTGGAGGTGTTATGTGTCTTAGTCAGAGCAGGTGCCCAGAGGGCACCTGGAGGAGATGGAGGGTGAGGCTGTCTTGAGCTGCCCCAACTTGACTTTGTGGTTCCTGCCTGCCTTGACTGCATGGGCTGTGGAGCCTGAGGAGGGGCCCTTCCTGGGAGGAAGGTCTCAGCCCATCTACAGGGCTGCATAGATCCAAGCTGGCCTCTGGTCCTGAAGCCCCTTGGCTGTAGTTGCTGGTCCTGGCCTTCTCCAGAGTGCCTGGAGTAGAGGGGGCTAAGTGGAGATGGAAGGTGGCACTCCATGCCTGGGGGCCCATTTCCAAATCCAGCCAGCACCCATGGAGACTTTTTATGCTAGGTGTGGCTGGGGTTAGACCTGGGCTGAAGAGCTGCTTCCTTGGGTGGGAATGTGTTCTTGGTGGCCTGACCTTGTGTGTGGCACTAAGGGGCCAGTGTTGTTCGGCATGAGTGTGGGTTCCTGTGTTCCAGGACTGATCCAAATATCTCCACATATTTCTGTCTAAGGCTGGATCAGATATGGATGTTTGGATAGAACCACTGAAGCCAGAGTAAGGGGAGGGCTCAGGCCCCTAGTCTGGCACTCTTCCTTTAGTGGAAGGAGGAACAATGACCCCTGCTCCTGTATGCATTCCAGGTTCGAGTCTGGCGGTACTTGAAGGGCAAAGATGTCGTGGCCCAGGAGAACCTGATGGACGGTGGCAACAAGGTGGTGATCAGCGGCTTTGGAGACCCTCTCATCTGTGACAACCAGGTGTCTACTGGGGACACCAGGATCTTCTTTGTGAACCCAGCTCCTCCTTACCTATGGCCAGCCCACAAGAATGAGCTCATGCTAAACTCCAGCCTCATGCGGATTACTCTTCGAAACCTGGAAGAGGTGGAGTTTTGTGTAGAAGGTGTGTGGTGGGGTTCATGCAGCGGGAGCTGGTGGTCAGGGTGTAGGCAGAGCGGGTAGCAGGTATGGTCGGAGGGGACAGATTTGAAGATGGTGAAATGTCCAGTTGTCCTCTGGGCAGACTGGGTTGTAGGAGGCATAGGAAAGTTTGCTATAGGCTAGAGCAGGCATTGTCTTGCTGTCTGGCTGTGGTCTGACCTCAGCCCTGCTTACTGGCTCCCTGGCCTCCTTGCTGCACCTCTAGACATCTAGAAGTTAGCAGCCGTAACCATTTAGACATCTTTCTTCATAAGTTGACAAGAAGAGCCTGGTCTCCTCTGCTTTCTCTCTAGCTCCTCTTCCCCAACACTCTACTGCCCTCCTTAGAGGGCCCTTTTCTAGGGTAGAAGCAGGCCCAGGTGAATGGATACCAGCTGTCATGTTCCTTCAGAAGCCCAAACATCTGTGTAGTCTGGGTCCTTTGAGCAAACCATTGGTGTTTCAGCACAAAGATTGTTAGGTGAAGGCTACCCTGTGTGTTCCAGGGGCCCATGGTTGTGGTTTCTGAGATTTGCTTTACCAAGTAGGTATGGAATCCCTAAAGCCCTTGCTGGCCAGTTTCCGGGAGGTGATCAAAATCTTTTTGTCCTTTTGAGACAGGGTCTCACTATGCAGTTCAGGCTGGCCTTAAGCTCACTTTGTAGCTCAGGCTGGTCTCAAACTCACAACAGTCTTCCTGCCTCAGCCTCCCAAGTGCTGGGATTACAGGCCTACGCCACCACGCCTGGCTCTATGTGATCAAAATCATGATAAACCAAGTTTTCCCCTCCCTTAAGACAACTCCAGGAAGACAGCTCAATAGAGTAAGTGCTTGCCTGGAAAGCACAAGGTCCTGAGTTCAATCCCCAGTACCTCCAAAAAAAAACCCCAGAGGTAGCTATGATCTTTGCTCAGAGAAAGTGTAGGAACTTGTCTCCCCCACATCCTGCCCACTCTTTCTTGGAGTGCCTGCTGTCTGTCAAGAAGGATGTAGGGGGGTGGGGGTGGGGGTTGGAGAGAAACTTCCTGTCCAGGGCAGTGGCAAGGGTTGTGCCTTCCGGTGTTCTGATGTGCTCTGGTGGCCAGCAGGGCAGTCCTTTCTCCTGTTTGCCTTGTGGCTTTGCTGCTGGCTTGGTTCCTCAAAGGTATTCACTTTGGCCCTGGAAGCTCTGTACAGGGGGAACATCACCGCTCAGGGCCAAAAGACCTTTCCCCCAGCCTGCGTAGCTGCTTGTGGGCTGTCCCCAGGGCTGTGGTTTCTGTTTGTGTGTGTGTGTGTGTGTGTGTGTGTGTGTGTGGTACCGGGGATTGAACTCGGGACCCTGCACTTGCCAGGCAAGCACTTATTCCACTAAGCTCTCTCTCCGGCCCTGCCTCCAGGTCCTGGATCCAGCCTTTTTGAGATAAACTCAGCTGTGAGGACCTGAACCTGGCGGTCTAATTCAGGGACCAGGGACCTGGCCCTGCCCTGGAAGCTTGTGGTCTGGAAAAAGATGGTATAAGTGATGTCCTGCTTCGGGGTGGGTGGGGAGGCCAGAAAAGGAAGGTCAGGGCTCAGCAGTGTCTCATCTTCGCCAGACCCAGAAAGCAATCAATCATTAACCCTGTAACTGGGTGGGTCCAACCTGAGGGTCCATGACTCAGTAACTGAGGTCCAGCTGTGGGGTCAGAGGTCACATGGAGGGAGGGTCACCCTGGGTAGAGCAGGGTGTGGCATCTCACCAAAGTTGCTCTGTCTGTTCTAGGCCCTGGTGCTAGTGCTGGGAAGGCTAAGGCTGAACTGTGGGACAGGCCCTGGTGGTGTGACTGGACTTACTGTGTGTCTGCTATAGGTGGTGGCCATGCAGGGACTTGCCTAGGATTTGAAGTCCAGGTGGGAACCTGGATCCACAGGCCAATATGCAGCTGGCTAAGGAGAGGGCTTCAGGGAAGCTGGTATTCTGGGCTCTGATGAAAGGTGCTGGGCCCACAAGGACCTGTTTGGAAGCAGAGCAGAGTCCCAGACTAGAGAAGGGCTACCCTCAGCCTGCATGGGGTGAAAATAGTGGTTAAGGACTTAGGACTTCACCATCCCTCACTCCAGTGGACACAAACCAACTCCTCCTCCCTGACCCCCACACTGCCCGGAGGAATACCTGCTGCTGGGACAGTCCTGCGCTGCTTCTAGACCTTCTTTTCCTCAGTTTCTTCCTGACCAGCTGGGGTTTCCCAACCCCGACCCTGTCCAGTTAGCCCAGCCCCCAGCTCCCGAAAGGCTCCTCCCTGGTCTTTGCCTGAGGAGCTACATTCTTGGCATAGCTGAGACAGGTTTGTGCTCCTCCTTTGCGCCACCTTTGGGCAGGGGAGGCTGTTCCTCCAGAAAGGAATACCCCCACCCTTGCTTTGTGTGGGTAGTGGCCCGCATCTCCCCAGGTGGGAGCCTGCTTTGGGCAGCCCTGGATCACCTTGGATCTGGGCACTTTACCACCAATTTCAGGGACAGTCCTGGTACTTCCCTGAAGCCCCCAGGAAGGACAGAGCCCTGGCTGGGGCCTTTCCTTTTGACAGGAACAGAGAAAGGAAGTGTTGTCTGACGCTGCAGAGCCTAGCAGAGGGGCAGGGCAGGGGGCCAGGGTTGGAGTAAGCCTGACACCGGCCCAGTGCTGAAGCTGAGGGTCTTGGTGGCCATGTTTCCTGACCCCACTTGGCCAGATGGGTTCCTGCTGAGGGCTTCCACTGCCAGAGCACCTGCCTAAGGCCTTCAGGAGGGCAGTTCTGGACAGGCTGGAGATGCAGTGTCAGGACAGTGGGTGAGTGTGTCTAGGGCACCTGGGCTATGGGTAGTGCTGGCTAGGCCAACCTCCTCTGATGTCTCGTAATCATGTTATACACTCCCTTCTGCTAAAGTAAGTGGTGGTTGTGCCCCCCCAACCCCTGCTCCCTAGTTCCACCAGTGCCCCTGACAGCTCCTTCCTTAGGCAGGTCCAGGCTTGAGGCTGCCTGCCACTCTGATCTGCCTCTAGTTTGTGGAGGGGCTGCCCACCTGGGATGCTGACAGAAAGCCTAAAGGATGGGATTTGTCCCTCTGGCTTTACCTGAGCCCACCTGATGGTCCTGGGCCCAGGGGATGGGCTTTGTTGGACAGGTGGCAGTGACCGTGAATTTTGTAGGGTGATCTGCCTTTAGGCAGGAGAAGCAAGCAGGACTGAGCTGGTGAATAGAAGGCTTTTTCCAGAACCACCCCACCCCACCTCATGGATCCCCACCAGAGAAGAGCCCCAATTTCCATTCTTCCCAGCAAATTGGAAATGGAAGAGTCTTTTGAAAGCACTGCCCCCATTTACTGGGCCTTCTCTAGTAGGTACAGGATGGCCCTAGTAGCACCCTGTGGGTTTGAGACCTGTGCTTTGGACAAAACACAAGATGGAGGTCATGTGTCAGGGCCATAGCCCAGGTCTGAGGCTGCAAAGCACAAGGAGAGTATGCCAGAGGAGAGTTTCAGCCAGCCCTAGGTTATTCCAGCTGTGTTCCTGGCTTTCTGCTATTGCAGGCTGGGCTGTACTGCTTCCTTCCTGAAAGGTTAATGCCCCCAGCCCACAGGATCAAAAGCCTGCCACATCACCACAGGAGGGTGGAAAACAGCTAGAAATCTGCCCCTTCCCACTGTAGACCTCTGCCTGTGGGACCCAGGCCAGTGGCTCACTTCAGAACTTTGGCTGAGTCCTGGCAAGTTCTGAGCCCCCACCCTGTACTCTAGTAGCACCCCCACTGTAGAGCCATGCCCACGTCCCCACACTTACCAGCTAGGGGGGTCTCTAACCCACCACGGCTCCTAGGCTGCGCTGGTGCTTGGTGATCACATGTGCGCTCAAACTTGGCAGGGCTGGCCAGGAGTTGCTGATGTCTCTGGCGGAGCCCCCAGAAAGAGGAACCCCCCCCTTCTCCCCATCCTGAGAACTTTTTCTGAGGAAGTCCCCTGCAGGGGCTGCTCACAGCAGGACCTGGAAAAAGAGCTGGCCTCTTCCGGCCTCCCCTACACTGTCCTCCAGGAGTGGAGCGGTGGGAGAAAGCACTGTCCTCCAGCTGAGATCTCCTGCGTGCTTGAATGTGAATGTGCGTGTAGCTGCAGCCCTCACTGTGCTAATCTGTGTTCTCCACCCCACGGTTCTTCTGTCAGAGCCCTGGCTGCTCTGGTGTGTCTGATCCCTACATTCTCTCTCACTGGAGGGTTCTCTGATCAAGCCAGTGGGTTGGGAGGAAGCAGCCTCTGGTCTTGTGCAAGTCCCAGCCTCTTTGGTCTGTGCTGTGCCACCTGCCCCACCTGCTGTGCTCAGCTGGGCCCTGTGCCTGCTGGAGGGTGATTCTTTCTGAGGTGATGGTGAGGACAGGGGACAGTTCTAGGACTGGTCGTGTGTGCTATCCCTTACATGCCTGTCAGACCTAAGGCTGATACAGATGACCCTGCCCCTGGCCAGAGGCAGACCGGGCAGCTAGACATCGGGCAGGGATAGGGCCCTGGGCCATGCTGTCTAGTGCCATGCCCCTGGACCCTGGGCATAGAGTGAGCATACACTTGCTGGTTGGAAGGGAGGGGGTGTTTGCCAGTCTGGGCAGTGAGGCACAGGTGCGAGGAATTTTTGCCACCTCAGCCACAGAGCCCTGGGGCTGGACTCGAGTGGATTCCCAGATACTGTGCGCGTGGGAGGGAGTCCCTGGGTCCCCTTTTAGCTCCACTGCAGCACCCTGCCTCCTCTGAGGCTCTGTTTCTGTGCCTCTTTCTCCATTCCTCTCTTCCTTCCCTATTTATTCTAGCACCTACCTGGCCAGTGCCTCTGTGCGGAGCCCCCTGGAACTCAGCCCTCTGGTACCGGGTGGCACAATCCCTGTTGTGCCCACTGCTCTTATGTTTCTGGTGCCTCTTCCCTTGCCCAGCATGACTGGACTCAGCAGGGCCACAGGCTCTCCTCGTTCACCAGGCTCTGACTGAACCTAAGCACTGCCCTGGCTCCACCAGCATTCCCTTTTGCCTGGAGATGGGTTTTTTCGGGCTGAAGTGGGAGATAAGGGACAGAGGGTATGGATGGCTCTCCCCTTCTCTGCACTACCTGGTGGTCAAGGCAGCTGCTCAAGCTAGGTGGGGCCCTCCAGACCCTAAAGCCTGAGAGTCTACCCTGCAGGCCTTTGTCCTTGTCTGTGCTGCTCTCTGTACTGGCCTATAGCTAGCTGGAAGCCTCCTGAGCCTGTTCCCAACTTGGCTTTGGTAGTGCCCATCTGATCTGTGCAAGTCCCCTCCCTTTACTGGTCTTTGTGCCAGTGTCACCCCAGGAAGCCACGTTGCCTGCCTGCTTGCCTGGCTGAACTTCATTTGAAATGCCATGTGTATCCTCCTGGGGACTCTGAACCCTGCCCAGGGAGGTGCAGACAGGCTGGTTAATCATGGAGAGGGGCCCTGCGTTAAGGGGGTTCCGCCAGTTCGGTAAAAGATGAGGTAGGACTGTTGTGCCCCTGCCCCATATTTTCATTCATTTTCTCCACCTGCACAGCAAGCTGTCACAGACAGGGACCAAGTTGTTGGTGGGCACAGGCCTGACTCGAGCACCTCGTGGCTTCACCTGAGGCCCGAAAGTGACCTGGGCCCACAGCCTGAGACTCGTCAGAGACCCAAAGCGGCCTCCTCCCTAGTAGCTGGCCATGTCCTGAGCTGAGGGTGCGGAGAGGGTATGTGTAGGAACCAGCATCGGTGGACCGTGTGGTGGAGGACCCTGCCCTGCCTTCACAGGGGTAGCCACACAGCAGTGCTCTGGGCCAGGCCAGGGCAGCTTGTGCGCACTGGATGCCACAGCCGCTCCTTTCCCTGCTGAACAGTATGCTCCATGATCCTTACATACGAAGGATCACCACGGGTTAGTTGGCATGGCCTGTCTGCAGGTCATGGTAAGCAGGGCCCTTGCCTTTGAGGGCGGTGCCTGTGTGAGTACCAGCCGAGGGCAGCCCTACTGTAAGGGTGGAAATCCACTCCCACCGCCGCCCACCCTGCTTTCTGGGGAGAGTATTTGCATGTGAATGAGGAATAAGCTGCCAGTGTGCTGGGCTCTGCTCTCTTTAGGCCCATTCCTCAGGTTCCCTAGCAGCACCCTGGTGGTCACGCTTGAGAACAGGCTATGGGGCCACCTCCAGTGTGTGCCTGGAGATGGGGTGGAGTTAAAGATGCACCTGTGACATGCCTTGCCACAGGCATTTAGTGAGTGTGCCTGTGTTCTGGGGGAGCTGGGGTGCCTGGTGTGTTGCAGCTGTTAAATGCATGTTGCTGGGGGTATGAGCCTAGCATTCAGGGGGACTGGTTCCTGGCTCAGAATATCCTGTACATTCTGGGGCATAAGCCTGCGAGGGCTGGTCAAGGCTGAATGATTTTGCCTGAAGATCCCAAAATAGCTGCAGTAGCCTGCGTTCCCCTCCCCACTAGGCCAGGGTTTCAATGGCTCTTTGTCTCTGGAAGGCATCCCGCTCCAGCAGAGGCCTGGTAGGGTCAGGCTGTCTGTCTGGTTGTCCCGTCCCCACCCCACCCCCAGCCTGCTCAGAGCCCATTCCCAGTGTGAGTCTGGGCCAGGCCCACATCCCCATGAGAATGTCCAGAAGGCTGCCTGTGGGACTGCTTCAGTGGCAGATCCCAGGGTCTCTGCTGAGGGGAGCAGTCTATCCCAGACAGCATCCTGTGCCTCCTCTGCCTGCCAGCCTCTCCTGGGAGCTTTCACTACCACTCAGACTCGCTCTTCCACACCATTTCCTGCACTCCTGCACAGCTCACCCCAGACTTCTGGGCTGCAGGTGACGAGCGTACAGTAGTGTGTGGGTGTGCAGCTTGCTGGGCATTGCCAGGGCTTGGACCCTGGCACTTTATCCAGTAGTAAGAAGAGAATGGAAAAATGTGCAGGCAATTCTGGGCCCCCCTTATCAGGTCCTTCTCTGCTCTCTAGGCCAGCCTCTGCCCTGAAAGATAAAAACTCAGACCTTGTGCTGGGTACCGCATGTCAGGACATTATCCATGTGCCTCAGGCAGTACTAAGGTCCAGTGGGGGTGGTTGGGACAGGGCTCCCTGAGAAGAGGGTGCGGCAAGCCTGGGCCAAGAGCTGCAGGAGGCTTGTGGGGGGCCACATTTGCTTTGGATTTTCCTGCTAGGTTTCATTTTAAACAATGGGCATGGGGACCACAAGAAATGGGAAGACCACTCACACAGCCCACCCTGTGATGGGATGGGGGCCACTCCCATGTGGGAATGGAACGTACCACCTGGCTTCCCTGCCACGGCGGGATTGGTGGGGTTGAGGGCAGCCGGAGGCAGTTGAGTGGCCTGGGCAGGGTAGGGCCAGCCTGTGGGTAGAGGGACCATACAAGGGTCAGCTAGAGGCTGTGGCGGGGTATTTATGGCCAGGTGTAGAACCCTAGGCTCCAGAGACTTTGCTGATGATGCCAGGGGCATGTAGTCAGTGCGTCCTTGCCAGAGTGGACTTTGAAGAGGCCAGAGAGTAACAGACTGCAGCTGGGCTGAACACATTGCATGCTATCTGAAGGAGTCCTGGAAGGGTCTGGCCTGGCCTAGGGAAGAGAAACCACGTGCTCAGAGGTACAGAAGAGCAGGACCGGTAGGAGGTGTAGTGGCGGCACTGAGGTCTCTGCAGGACTACAGGTGGGCAGAGTATGTGGGCACAATCCTGTCTTGCCAGCACTCTGAGGCTGAGGCAGGAAAATGGCAAGATCCAGCCCAGCCTGTGGAATTTAGTGATTCGTTAGATCCTGTCTTGAAATAAGTGAATTGGAAATTGAGGATGTGGTTTAGTGGAAAAGCTCTAGGTCCAATTATCAGTACTGTGGGAGGGGGAGCCCTGCAAAGAAGAAAGGACCGCTGGGAGTGGGGGTTTTGTGTTGGTGGTTTTGGCCACAGAGCTGATCACATGGGTGACCCCAGCCGTAGAGGGTGGATGTGACTGATGGGGATGGTGGAGGCAGAATGGACCCCCAAGGCTGTAGGGAGCTGGATCCTGGCAAAGGGTAATCTTGCCTAGGCTGGATGCTGGCCCACAGGGGCATAAGACCCCAAGTTCGCAGGGTGACCTTGGGGGGACGCGTCAGGCCCACAACTCAGTTGCATGTTTTCTTTGCACTAGAAGGCAGCAGAGGGTACCCAGGTGGTTTGGGGTATTGGTGAAGGTGAACAAGGCAGTTGCAGGACCTCGCCTCCACTGGGCAACCTGCACTGTACCTGCGGCCCTTGAGCCTTGTCCCCAACCAGCAGCAGCAGAAATACGATGACAAATGCAGACATACAGAACCCCAAAACCTAGTCCTTTGTGCAGATCCAAGCCCTCGTGGAGACAGCCTCAGCCCTGCATGGCCCAAACCACCCCACCAGCAGCCACCGGTCCAGTACCTGCGGCCCTCCCGCTCAGCTTGGCTTGGGACCCAGACCCCAGCACCCTTGCCCAGCCTCTTGCTCCTCCCAGCACTGTCCCTTTTGTGTCACTTGGTCCCGGCCTCTCTCTCCCGCCCGTCCTTAGAGCTCTGAACTCGACTCCCAGCTCCCAGCGGGCGCTGAGGTCCCCTGAGGCGCCTTCCTTTGTCTGTGCTCGCCGCCTGCCTGCCTCCTTGCTGGCCCCTCACTCACCGGCCTGAGAGGGTGAGGAGCTGCTGCAAAGCGGGGTGCCTCTGCAGCCGCCTTTCTTCTGCGCGCCGCGCTGCCCGCGCTTCCCCGCGCTCCCGATTGTCAGGCGCGCGCTGCCAGGCCCTGCTCGCGAGTCCCGCAGCTGCTCCAGCGCCCAGCTCTCTCCCGCCCTGGGACGGAGCCAGCTGGTGGTGGCTGGCTGGGGTGGCCCCGGTGGCCCAGCCCTGCATCGTCTTCTGTCTGTCTCTGAGCCCACCTTGGGGATTTCTTTCTACTCGTGGACAATTCTGCATACCTCCTGGGATGCGTCTGGAGGACTGGAGCAGGTCTGGAGCTTCCCAAGCGGGGGCTACGGCAGAACTTTGAGAGTGGCGCTGCCCTGGACCCAATATGGGTGGAGTAGCCCCTGAGAGGCCTAAGGGTGCTCCGTGAGGACCCACGCACTAGCAGAGCAGGCGGAGCCAGGCCATGCCACCTCTGCCGCTGGAACGCCGTCCCGGGCCCCAGCCCGGTGTCTCCGTGCTGGTGCGGTACTTCATGGTCCCCTGCAATGCTTGCCTCATCCTGCTGGCCACCTCCGTGCTGGGCGTCGCGTTGCTGCTCTTCCTCAGCAACTGTAGGTGGCTGCTGGGTGTGGCTGTGTGGGTGTGGTGCAAGGGCCCTGCTTTTGCAGGCTGAGCCCTGCTTCTTAGCTGCCAAGGGTTCTAGGGTAGGCAGGTCATGACACAAAGTCAGGCCTTGATGCTCATATAGAATGGTCCATTTCTGGGGCCTCTTGGGCCCCTTGAAGGGCTGAGTCTCATCCTGCTGGGCAGAAACAGCTTCCTAGAAGGGAGTGGTGGAGGGGCAGGGCCTGGGGCTGGATTCTTCTGTGGGGAGGAGGGTTGTTGCTAAGAGTGTGAATCTTTTTTTTTTTTTTTTTTTTGCGGAACCGGGGATTGAACTCAGGCCTTTGCACTTGCTAATAAGCGCTTATTCCACTGAGCCATCTCCCCGGCCCCAGTAGATTTTTCTGGAGAAGCAGGTGGCTGCACTCAGATAAGTGCCAGGCCAGACCATGCCTTGGTCAGGGCAGAGAGGCACAGGGTACTGTTATCATCATCCAAGGCCTCAGCTGGCCTGTTGAAGTGAGGGCTGGGCACCTGAGCTTTCCAGACTAGATCTCTGGGTAAGTGGTAGGGTGAACAGAAGGGTGGGACGAGAAGACTGCAGGCTGTCTAATTTGGAGATCATCTTTTCCAGACAAACTTGGGACCCATTTCACACCAGCTCCTCTGATGCCTCCTGATGGTGAGTAGGCGTGCCCAGCGGGCAGAGACCCTTGGGGTCAGGCGATGCTGCGGTGTGGTACTCTAGGGGTATCTGAAGCGTCCACAGAATGGGCAGTGCCAGGGGCTCTGTCTCAGCTGCTGGCCACTATACATGAGCAGGGCCCTAACTCCTGCGGGTCTCAGCCCCCATAATGGGAAAAGTTCTGAAACCTGAAGTGGTGAGGTGATGGCAACGGCAGCTGTGGGTGCTGTGACAGGCAGCAAGGGCAGAGCTTTGAGTGTAGCTGTGGTTTCTTTTGTCCTTCTTTTCTTGCTTCAGGAAGAGGTGGGGCTGGACAGCAGCTGGAAACAGAAGCACAGAGAAAAGGCTGGTGGGGGCAGGGCAGGACAGGGCTCAGCTGGACCAGGGACAGCTGTCTGAGGAGGGCCTTGTGGGCCTGGGTCTGTGCAGTCTGGAGTACAGAGGGTGAAAATGATGGTGGGGGTGGGTTGGCCTTCCTGACTATTTTGTGGCATGTGCTAGGCCTCCCAGTGAGGTGCTGCTGTGTGGGCCCCTGTAATTATGCTAATGCCAGGGACAGGAAGCTGGTGTTGAAGGCTCAGAGGACAAGGGGGTCCACAGCCCGGTCCTTCAGCAAGGGAAGTGAGTTCCAGGTTGTCTCAGTTCCTACCCACCCTCTGAGTCCTCTGTGGGGTGGGTCCCTGTCCAGGTCCACAGACATCACTAGTCCAGAGCAGTCTACATACAGAGCAGAGCTGTGGCTTTGTCCTGACCAAGATATGGGTAGGGAGAAAAGGGAGAACCCTGCGGTGAAGGCTGTCGAACTCTGGGGATGGGGCCCTGGTTCTCCCAGAATACACCCCCACCTTACATAGGCTACATCCCTTGCTGGGTTTTGGCAGTGTGTGGTGGGGTGACCCCTTGTCGGGCTGCTCCTGTGGTGATGACCTCAGCATGTCAAGCTCCACCTGGAATGAGGGGCGCCAGTGGTAGGGTTTTGCTTTCCCCCTTCCTGAGATACAAAAGCCCTCTAGGTCAGGGGAGGATGTTACCACTGTGTGGTATGTAACTTGAGTAATTTGTAAGAACTACAAAAACCACTGGCTGGCAGAGATGGGACTAGGTGGGCAGGCAGTTTATCTGAGACTCCTATTCCTCTCCTGGATTTAAAGACAGGAAAGTATGACTCAGAACAGTCAGCACTTTTTTTTTTTTTTTTTTG
>PVKA01001173.1:73009-122479 GCA_004027165.1 Ctenomys sociabilis | reverse complement strand
CATGTACCAACATGCTCAGCAGTCCTCACACTTTACTGGAAGGGGCCAAGCTTTCCCAGTGGTATGAGCTGTGAGGAGAACACCTGTCTGGGTTGGGGCCCAGGGCTGGGGACTGAGCGTCCATAGCCCATGGGCAGAAGGCGTGACAGTTTTGGTTGAGATGGGGGACACTACCCCCCCAGCATCCTCGGTCTCCTGGTGGCCCAGAGAGCTGCTGAGCTTCACCCTTCATGACACTGTCTTTCTCCCAGCTGCATACATGGCTGGCTCCCTTGCCCACATGGCAGCCAGCTCTTGCGTGCTCATGGATACTGGGCATGGTCATCACTACATACAGAGGCCCTCATAACTGGACACAAGTAGGGTTTGGGACATCTGTCCCATCTCCCATCCCTGAGCCCAGGAGGAAAGTTAAATATACCCACCACAGACGATGGCTATAAAAAGCTGATGCCGCCTCCAATACTCAGGCCCAGCAGACGCTGTCATGCAGAGCTGAGACGGCAAAATTGGTAGGGCCCCGAAAGCGACCCACTAGAGGCCTGGGGCTGCTAGGTACCCTTGTGCTCCCACATTTGAGGGTTGGTGTGATCATCTGCTGTTCACTAGCAGTGTGACTTTCTGGGGGAGCCTCCCTGTGCCTCACCCTCCCCTCCTGCCCACTGCACCTTAGGAAGGCATTGTAAGGACTTATGCGGGGCATGGCTACGTGAGAGGCTCTGTGTCGCCTGTGTGCAGTTCCTTGGCACACCATCCAGGTGGTTTCTGCCCATGTCTGCCATTATGTTCAATTGAGAAACTTATATTGAGCTTCTGTGACCTTAGTCCCAAGGGGAGGGATGCAGTTCAGCCATTGGAAGGCGCCAGATACACAGAGCAGCCCCCGCCCAACCGAATGGAGTGTGGGAGGAAATGAGGGGTCCTACAGGTGGTTAACAGAGTGTACCCAGGAGCAGCTGTCCCTGGCTTTGAGTTCAGAACCTTGGGAGAGGTCTGACAGGACCAGGGCAACCAGATGGACAGCAAGTCTGAGCCCACAGCCCAGGCAGATCAGCAGGAGATGAGCCTCGGTGCAGGACGGTGACAGGCCGTGACCCTGGGAGAGACTTCAGCAGGCGCATCTAACGCTGAAGAGTATCAATAAATGCTTACTGATCTGGCCTGGGAGGCAGAGGGCTGAGTCAAAGAGGGTTCCCATGGGGTGGGGGAGGAGTTAGGAGGGTGGCAACCAGGCACCAAGATGGGGACAGATGTTGTCCGAGCCAGAGCTGACCAGAGGCCCATGGTTGTGGTAATCTTACACTGTATTCTAGCACACAATCTGAGTAGTGCCTGTCCTGGGTACTCTGTGCTTTACTAGGGAATGAGTCCTGCTGTCTCCTTTCACAGAAGGTGGTGCTGAGGCACAGCGAGAGCGTGCCCCCAGGATATGAGGGGGCCCAGTAAGTGCTAGGAGCATGGTGGGGTAGGAAAGGTGAGCCAAGACCCACTCAGCCTTCTGGGATGGAGGCCAAGATGCCCAACTTGCCAGTGGCCTGCGGTAGGCTGCTGTCATGGCAACAGCGGGCTTCAGCCTCCAGTGCGCCCTACACTTCAGGAGATGGAGAGGGACACCCTTCTGCTTCATTTCCTGAGCTTGCTGGAGGGGGGGGATGCCTTACTAACGATAATTGGATCCATTGAATGTCCAACAGCTGCCACATAAATGCGGGTGGAGCCTGCCTATCTTCAACCCCAGGGCTATACTTAACAGGGATCTCCTGGAAACTGTCTCTAGTAACTGTGGGTTTATTTATTTTTTTTTTTTTTTGAGACAGGGTCTCATTGTGCAGATCAGGCTGGTCCTGAACTCACTGTGTAGCCCGGACTGGCCTTGAACTCACAATTGTTCTGCCTCAGCCTCCCAAGTGCTGGGATTACAGGCATGAGCCACCTTACCTAGCTATGACTCTGGGTTTAAATGTCCCTTTGTGGGCCCAAGGACTGGCTGCTCCTTCTGCTACAGTGGAGGCCTGTGATGGAGTCTGCTTTACAGTATGAAGAACTGGGTTATTAGGAAATAAAGTAATTGCATGGGGTGAGATGGAAGCTCAGGAGGACACCGAGGAAATTGCCCATGTGATCCCAGGAAGAGATGTGCCGCCAGCTGAGAACAGAGCGGCCTGAGGGATGCGAGGCATGGTAGGGCTGTGGGGCTAGGGACAGTGAAAGGAGTGCTCAGAGAGTCCAGTGTGGGGGGAAAGAGCACAGTGCAGGGCCAGGAGAGAGGATGATTCAGGAAGAACTGAGGAGGGTCAGGCTTAGGCCAAGAGGGGTGGAAGTTGCAGGGGCAGATGTGGTGGATCTGGCTGCTTCCAAGAAGGGCCAGAAGCTGGTGGCCTGGGCTTGGGATGGTCAGGTGCGAGAGCATATACTAATAGAAGAGAGGACTCCTGAGCAGCATGGGGACATAGACTACATTCAAAGGGACCATGGGCCTCTCACTGTGTTGGGGGTTCTCTGAGAACCCTGTCCTTTTGCAAGGACACAGACACCCTCTCTGCAGTTGTACTGTATGGGTGGGTAGTGGTAGCAAGTCCTCCAAGAAGGAAAAGTTCTGGAGCTAGTAGGAGCCCTGTGAGTGTATACAAGCCAGTCGGGCTGTGCTGGTGTGGGAATTCACGCAGGCCCTGCTCTGACCACTCTTCCTGGCCAACTGCAGTGTGCAGGGGAATGCTGTGTGGCTTTGGTGCTGTGTGCGAGCCTAGCGTGGAGGATGCAGGCCAGGCCTCCTGTGTGTGCAAGAAGAGTGCCTGCCCAGCTGTGGTGGCGCCCGTGTGCGGCTCAGACGCTTCCACCTACAGCAGTGAGTGTGAGCTGCATCGAGCACAGTGTGTTCTCCAGCGGCGCATCCGCCTGCTCCGTCGTGGGCCCTGTGGTGAGTGTGTGCATGTGTACATATTCATACGTGCATAATTGTGCGTGCATGTGTGCTCTTACGTGGAGAGGAATGTGGTATGTGACCCCATGCTGCCAACCACAGCGTCCAGGGACCCCTGCGCCAATGTGACCTGCAGCTTCGGCAGCACCTGCGCCCGCTCAGCTGACAGGCAAACAGCCACATGCCTGTGCCCACTGACCTGCCATGGGGCCCCAGAGGGTACCGTGTGTGGCACTGATGGGGTCGATTATCCTGGTGAGTGCCAGCTTCTGCGCCACGCCTGTACACACCAGGAAAACATCTCTAAGAAGTTCGATGGCCCCTGTGGTGAGTGCAACCCACTGCTCCTGTGCATGCTGCTTTTCTTGTACTTTTGTAAGTGAACATGGTGAAAGACCTGACTTGGCCTTCCCATCCAGACCCCTGCCAGGGAGCCCTCACTGACCCGAGCCACGTCTGTCGTGTGAACCCACGCACACGACACCCAGAGATGCTTCTGCATCCAGCCAGCTGCCCTTCCCGGCACTCACCTGTGTGTGGGGATGATGGGGTCACTTATGAAAATGACTGCATCATGGGCCGCACTGGAGCAGTCCGGGGCCTGCTACTCCAGAAAGTGCGTTCGGGCCAATGTCAGCCTCGAGGTGCGTGCCTCCCAGATTCCCTGCTGTGCGTGACTGCCTGCTCCTGCACACCACTACCTGTGTGCCCACAGGTTCCTGCTGGTGCTGGTGTGAGGCTAATGCCCTGGCCTCTCTGATCCTGTTGGGTCCTCACAGACCAGTGCCCCAAGGCTTGCCAGTTCAATGCTGTGTGCCTGTCTCGCCATGGCCGTCCCCGCTGCACCTGTGACCGTGTCACCTGTGATGGAACCTACAAGCCCGTGTGTGCCCAGGATGGGCACACATACGATAATGACTGTTTGCGCCAGCAAGCAGAATGTCGGCAGCAGCGTGCTATACCCACCAAGCACCAGGGCATGTGTGGTGAGCACCCTGGGGCCAGGCCAGAGCCACTGGTCCTGCGTCAGCCCTTGCCTGACATCACACACCATCTTCATCCCTCATCTTACACCTCCCGGGCCAGGGCCAGGGCAGTTGCTCTGGGTGAAGGGGGGCTGTGACGGTACCTGGGACCTCTGGTGGAGAGACAGATGCAGGCCTGTACTTGCCTGTGCTGGTCACTGCAAGCCCTCTGGTCCACCTGACCATCAGTCTGTACTTCACGAGGGCACAGACAGCCTGGGTGGGCAGAAGTAGACATGACACTGGGCTTCCTACATGCCTGGGACACACAGCCACCAGCTCCCTTAGCCAGCATCTCCATTGGGATCTGAGGGGCCAGTGGAGGGCAGAAGCAGCTGGCCAGTGGTTGGAGTGTCCTGTGGGGACCAAGGCTGCTGTGGCTCTGCCTGCCCCTGTCCAACTCGGTCAGCGCTCTGTCCATCTTTCTGGTCTCTATTTCTGCGTCTGTCTTCTCTGGTCCTTCCCTCTTGGCTCCGCCTCTTGTGTCTTCCAGCCTGACCTGCTGGTAGGATGAGGTGCCGCGCCTGCCCGCCAGGAGCCCACAGTCCGAGGTCTGCCCCCGGCGTGGCTGGGGGGGTGGCTCGCTGCTGCCTGGCCTTGTAGTCTTCAAGAGCAAGTGGACAGACACCTCCTCCCCCGTGTAGCCCTGGGGGTGACACTAGGGTGCAGATGCCTCCCACCCAGGGAGAGAGAGCCCCTTATGTGCATGGGTGTCCTGGGGCTGCTGGTGGTTAGGACTCAGTACCCTGCTGTGGGTAGTCAGGAGGCTCCTGTGTGCCCATCCACCTCTGTCGTGTCTGTCCCTTTCTCTGCTGTGTCCTTTGCATTTGGCTCTTCCTCCACCATCCCTCCCCTGGGAGAGAGATGCTGTGTGGGGCTGGGGGCTTTGCCCACAGCGCTGAGGGGCAGGTGGGCTGAGTGCCATGTCCTCCCCAGCCCAGGCCCCATCCCCATGCCATGAGGTGCAGTGTGCATTCGGGGCGATGTGTACTGTAAGGAACGGGAAGGCTGTGTGTGAGTGCCAGCAGGTGTGCACAGGCGTCTACGACCCCGTGTGTGGCAGTGATGGCATCACGTATGGCAGCATGTGCGAGCTGGAGGCCATGGCCTGCGCCCTGGAGCAGGAGATCCAGGTGGCCCGCCGAGGACCCTGCGGTCAGTGTGGTGGGCTGCTGGGGCTGGTAGGTAGGATAGGGCTTCTGGCCAGCATGGTGATTGAGCTCCCTCCACAGACCATTGTGGGCAGTGCCGTTTTGGGGCCCTGTGTGAGGCTGAGACCGGACGCTGTGTATGCCCCTCTGAGTGTGTGCCCTCAGCCCAGCTTGTATGTGGTTCTGATGGGCACACATATGCCAGTGAATGTGAGCTACATGTCCACGCCTGTACCCAGCAGATCAGCCTTCACGTGGTCTCCGCCGGACCCTGCCGTGAGTGGTGCCATAGGGACCTAGTGGGCCAGGGTCCCGGGACTCTAGCCTGGTTCTGCTGAGCCCTACCTGGCTCTGTCTCCACAGAGACCTGTGGGAACACAGTGTGTACCTTTGGGGCAGTGTGCTCAGCTGGACAGTGTGTATGTCCTCGGTGTGAGCATCCCCCACCAGGCCCTGTATGTGGCAGCGATGGTGTCACCTACCCCAGTGCGTGTGAGCTGCGCGAAGCTGCCTGCCAGAAGCAGGTGCAAATTGAGGAGGCCCGGGCAGGGCCCTGCGAACAAGGTAGACTTGGGCGCAGCTGTGCGAGCTGCGGGGCCCCAGGCTCCAAGGAGTCATCCCTGGGTGACTCGGCCTTCTTTCCTATAGCTGAATGCGGCTCGGGAGGCTCTGGCTCTGGGGAGGAAGGCGAGTGTGAGCGGGACCTATGCCAGCAGCGTGGTGGCATCTGGGATGAGGACTCGGAGGACGGGCCGTGTGTCTGTGACTTCAGCTGCCAGAGTGTCCAGAGGAGCCCGGTGAGCGCCCCACACCAAGTCACACGTGGGCAGTGAGGAAAGCACTGAGGCTGCCACACTGACCCCATGCCTTCCAGGTATGCGGCTCAGATGGGGTTACCTATGGCACTGAGTGTGATCTGAAGAAGGCCAGGTGTGAATCCCAGCAGGAACTGTATGTCGCAGCTCAGGGAGCCTGCCGCAGTGAGTGGGCCCTGCATAGGGAGTGCCTGGACGTGTGGG
Organism: Ctenomys sociabilis; assembly: GCA_004027165.1. Lineage (NCBI taxonomy): Eukaryota > Metazoa > Chordata > Mammalia > Rodentia > Ctenomyidae > Ctenomys > Ctenomys sociabilis. The sequence goes on along the minus strand of PVKA01001173.1, from coordinate 116,364 downwards.
GACATGTGCTTGCGCATTTGTGCAGCGGCTTACGTGTGTGTGAGTGTGCATGTGTGCTCCCCTGGGCTTGTGGATGCACTGTTGGTGCATTCTGTGTTGTGCATTTGTAGTGTGTCTGGGCGGTGTGTGGTGTTACCATGTGCTAGGCCCGTCCTTGTTGGAAGCAGCAGGAACATGCGCAGGGCGCTCCCGAGGGGCGGAGAATGACAGTGATCTGGTACAGGTGCAAGGTGGTGTGCACAAGTCTTCATGAATGTGCTTGTACGTGTGCATAGGTGCGTGGCTGCACAGGTCAGAGATTCACATATGAATGTGCGTGTGCAATGTGTGATCAGAGTAAATGGCGAGTATTTGCATTTTTAAAATGTGTTACAACAGAAGACACATTGTCATGTGTCCCTCTCAAAATACTCCTTGCTTAAAACACACACATCCTATCTTTCTTGCTACTTTCTGAAGCAGTTTTGGAAATCCTCCTTTGTGAATGGTCTTTGTAAGGTGTGATTAAAAATACAATGAATAGGGCCAGCCAGACAGTTCAGCAGATTAACACGCCTGCTTAATCAGATGCAGGGGTTCGATCCCCGGGCCTGCGGTGCTGGGCCCTGCCCCCCAGGTGCGCTGAGATGGTGATTGAGACTGGGCAAGGTGCCGCAGCCTGTGACCCTAGAACTTGGGAGGCTGCAAACAGTCCAGTCTACATAGTGAGATCCTGTAGACCCTCTATTAAAATACGTATAAAAAAGAAAAAAAGAATACACTCTTCCCTGCTGTCAAGTGCTAGTTACTGGAAAGCCAGGCTTGTAAAACATGGCAGTGTGTCCTTATTTTATTGATAGACATGGCCCCATGTGACTTCTGGCTCTTTGCCAAAGTCAAATAACTATCTATGAAAGGTAAACATTTCAAACCAGGGCAGCACGACTAAAGATAACTTACAAAATAAGATTTCTAGAGCTGTTTCAGAGAGTAGAGAGGGACCAGGGATATAGCTCAGTGGCACAGTGCCTGCTGGCAAGCTCAAAGTCCTGAGCTTGATTCCTTGTACCAAAAAAGAGAAAAAAGAAAGAAAATAGCTATAACAGTGGAATAAGATCAATTGAAGTAAGGGAGAGTACTTTGAGGAGAAATCAGCAGCGGTGTGTCTTAGTATAACAATTTTTAGGGACATTTATATCGTATATTTGTTTCATTCACACATTTCCATGTATGTGTGTGCTGTTTGTCTGTGTGTAAGCGGCCCTTGTGTTTTTTGTTTGTTCTGGGTCCTGCATTCACAAACGTACCCTTGCACTTGTTGTGAAAACCCTAGCTCAGATCCCCAGGCCCTAGTGGGGGTTGGGGTCAAGCAGGCTGAATGGTGATGGTATGGGGAGGTCGAGGCAGAGTGTATGGTCAGCACGACATGAAGTATGGCCCTTGTGCCCCCCACAGATCCCACATTGGCACCGCTGCCACCTGTCGTTTTCCCACACTGTGCCCAGACACCCTATGGCTGCTGCCAGGATAATGTTACCGCTGCCCGGGGTGTGGGCCTTGCCGGCTGCCCAAGTGAGTAGCAAGCCAGTCCCGAGGCCTGGCCTGGTGGAGCTCTGCGGTCACTGTGACCTGTGCTCCCTCTTCTTGCAGGCACTTGCCAGTGCAACCCACATGGCTCCTACAGTGGCTCCTGTGACCCAGCCACAGGGCAGTGCTCCTGCCGACCAGGTGTGGGGGGCCTCAAGTGCGACCGCTGTGAGCCTGGCTTCTGGAACTTCCGTGGCATTGTCACTGACGACCTGAGTGGCTGCACTCGTGAGTGATGGCCCCGTCAGCCTAGTGTGTCTCTGAAGCAGGTGGGAAGTCTGCACAGGTGCAGACATCAGGCTCTTCCCTCTCCTAGCCTGCAGCTGTGACCCACGGGGCGCTGTGCGGGACGACTGTGAACAGATGACTGGACTATGCTCTTGCAAGCCAGGTGTGGCTGGGCCCAAGTGTGCGCAGTGTCCAGAAGGCCAAGTCCTGGGCCCTGCTGGTTGTGAAGCAGGTAAGGGCAAGGGCCAGTGGTGGCATGGGGCGCCCTGTGCAGCGGACAACTCAAGCTGGGGGGCGGGGGTCTCCTGCGTCTGCCCTAGGCTCTTTGGTGCCCAAGACCTGTGTGGAGATGCACTGTGAGTTTGGAGCCTCCTGTGTGGAGGAAGCTGGATCTGCCCACTGTGTGTGCCCGGCCTTCACATGCCCAGAGGCCAATGCCACTAAGGTGAGGTCAGAGCATGTGGAGGGAGGTTGGCTGGGGAGGACTTGCCTGAGCATCCCCGTCCTGTGCCCTAGGTCTGTGGGTCAGATGGCATCACATACGGCAATGAGTGCCAGCTGAAGACCATCGCCTGCCGCCAGGGCCTGGACATCTCCACCCAGAGTCTTGGCCCATGCCAGGGTACAGCCCTCAAACTGCCACCCAAAACAGATCAGGAAGGGCTCCCTGCCCTGCCTCTAGGCCCCAACTGCCCTCTCCTTGCAGACGCTGTTGCTCTTGGCACACACCTGACAGCTGCATCTGTGAGCCCCCTGGAGCACATCCTGAGCGAGGCGCTGTCACCCCCCCCCAGTGCCCTTCCCCTGGCACCCAGCAGTGTCCCCCACAGCCAGGCTACTCCTCCACCCTTGTCACAACCTTGGACCACATCCAGCATCCCCAGGCCCACGGCCAGGCCTGTGCTAACTGTGCCTCCCACAGCAGCCTCCACTGCCGCCAGCCTTGCCACGTCGGCCTTTGGTGAATCTGGCAGCACCAATGGGAGTGGTGACGAAGAGCTCAGTGGAGACCAGGAGGCCAGTGGGGGTGGCTCGGGGGGTAAGTAGGGCTCTGGCCAGAGCAAGCAGGAGTTGGGGGGCAGCACAGGTCAGAGAATGAGTCCAGGGACTGGGGCATAGAATCCAGAGAAGCTTCCACTAGGTGCTGAGCTTAGATTTTATTTCCCTAGGCCTTGAGTTCCCCATAGGCAACAGCATGGTGACCCCTGGGCCACCCATTGAGAGGGCTTCCTGCTACAACTCCCCTTTGGGCTGCTGTTCAGATGGGAAGACACCCTCGCTGGACACCGAGAGCTCCAACTGCCCTGGTAAGTGGGCAGTGGGGGCAGGACAAAGCTTGAGGAACACCTTGGACACACCAGTGCTGTCCCCACCCCTCGGCAGCAGGTTGGTACTGGATTTGTGGCATCAGCACATGCGTGTGGGGATACAGCACACACGCACACGTGTGATATAAGCCCCCAGACTCATGTGCGTGCCAGGACCCTTGCCTAACCGTCTCTCTCCTTGCAAGCCAACCTGGGGCACCTGTTCCGAGGAGTCCACCTGGTAACTGACGCCAGCCTTGCCCTGGGGCCCCCACTAACTTCATGACCATCTGACTAATATCCACCTGCCCCTGTGCTCCAAGTGGCTTGCCATGGGTGCCTGTGCCATGGCTGGTCCAGGAGGACAGGTGAGTGCCAGGCAGGGCCTCATTGCCCCTCTCCCACAGCCACCAAGGTATTCCAAGGTGTGTTGGAGCTGGAGGGGGTCGAGGGCCAGGAGCTATTCTACACGCCCGAGATGGCTGACCCCAAGTCAGAGCTATTTGGGGAAACTGCCCGGAGCATCGAGAGCTCAGTGAGTGCGAGCCATTCCTGGGACAGAACCGCAGGAGTGTCAGGGCAGGTACCTGACAGCCCAGGGCCAGTTGCAGCTGGGCCTAGGTGATGCCCCATGTCCCCATCCTTTTCCTACTGGCAGCTGGATGACCTGTTCCGCAACTCAGATGTCAAGAAAGACTTCTGGAGTGTCCGCCTGCGGGATCTGGGACCTGGCAGATTGGTCCGAGCCATTGTGGATGTGCATTTTGACCCCAGTGAGTGCTCTAGCCTAGGTCCCTCCCAGTAGACAATGGGGACTGGGGACACAGGGCCAAGCCATGCTCAGTGTCCTCTTTGCCTCAGGCACAGCCTTCAGGGCTCCTGATGTGAGCCAGGCCCTGCTCCGGCAGATCCAGGCATCCAGGCGCCGCACCCTAGTAGTGAGAAGGCCTCTGCAGGAACATGTGAGATTCATGGACTTTGGTGAGCACACTGAGATCAAGAAGGGGTCGGTCCCTTTTCCCAGTGCACTGCCCCTGCAGGCCCTAACAGCTACCTACCCCACAGACTGGTTTCCAGCCTTCTTCACAGGAGCCGCCACAGCTGCAGTGGCCACGGCCAGAGCTACCACCACAGGGCAACTGCCCTCTGCTATGACCCCTCGGGCCTACCCCAGTCGCACCAGCCGACCTACTGGCAAGACCACAGCACCCCCTACCACACACCGGCCATCTACCACAGCCCCCAGCTACATGGCGGGATACGGGCCTATTCCCCTAGCCCCCCAGCAGCTTCTGAGGCCTTGTGCCTCCCAGCCCTGCCTCCATGGGGGCACCTGCCAGGACCAGGACTCTGGCCAAGACTTCACTTGTAGCTGTCCAGCAGGCCGGGGTGGCACCATCTGTGAGGAGGGTGAGAGCGGGTAGCAGATGGGATGGATACCCAGCATTAGTGAGTGCATTTGGGCTGGAGAGCCACTGGGTATGCTCTCTAGCTAGCCCTGTGCCTCCTGCAGTGCTACGCTCCTCGGTGCCTGCCTTTGGAGGCCGCTCCTTCCTGGCCTTCCCAACCCTCCGTGCCTACCACACACTGCGCCTGGCACTAGAATTCCGGACTATGGATCTGCAGGGACTGCTACTCTACAATGGAAACAGCCATGGCAAAGACTTCCTGGCACTGGCTCTACAGGGTGGGCGGGTGCAGCTCAGGTGGGCTGGGTGGGGGTCCACCACCTCATGGGCTGGAGACTGGGTGGGCAAAGCAATGGTGTGGGTGGGGCAAGGTGGACTAGGCAGGGCCTTATGTAGCGTAGGGGTGCAGAGTGATGGTGTGGGTGGTGCAGAGTGGACTAGGCAGGGCCTTATGTAGCTTGGGGGGCAGAGTGATGGTATGGGTGGGGCCATGTCACCTGCATTTGCAGTGGTAGGGCCAGGCCTGTCATGAAGCTGGGGTGGGGGCAGCTGGTAAGATGAGCTGGATCGCCTCCTGAGTCCCTGCTGCTGTCCTAGGTTTGACACAGGTTCTGGGCCAGCAGTGCTGACCAGCTCCGTGCTTGTTGAGCTGGGCCGGTGGCACCGCCTGGAACTCTCAAGGCATTGGCGCCAAGGCACACTCTCTGTGGATGGTGAGAGCCCTGTTTGGGGCGAGAGCCCCAGTGGCACAGATGGCCTTAACCTGGACACGGACCTGTTTGTGGGTGGCGTCCCGGAGGACCAGGCTGCTGTGTGAGCAGGAATAGGATGAAGTGGCTCTGAGGGATCCAGACCCAATGTTGACCTTGACCTCCACTTCCACACTGATCTGTGACTCTGGTCCCAGCTACCTTATGCATGCTAACTGGGTGACGTTGATCCTGACCTTGACTCCAGGACATGACCTGTCCTGTCCCCGTCCTATTTGTGATGGCATTCCAGTTCTGCTGACCCTGACCTTCAGTCTTGATCTTTAATTCTCATTCCCAGCTTCTGACTATTGTTTATGGGACTGGTTACCTTGTGAGCAACTGGAAATGGGGGGTTGCCCTAACCCCAGCTCATGGGACACTGCAGGTTACAGTTGGCTGTGAGCGAAAGCACCTCTGGCCTCTGCCTCTGACCCCTGATCCTATTCTCATGCCAGGGTGCTTGAGAGGACCTCTGTTGGGATTGGCCTGAGGGGCTGCATCCGCTTGTTGGACATCAACAATCAGCGGTTGGAGCTGGGCAGCTGGCAGGGAGCTGTCTCCCAGAGTTCCAGTGTGGGCGAGTGTGGGGATGACCCCTGCGTGCCCAACCCCTGCAGCAATGGAGTGCTGTGCCAGGCACTCGAGGCTGGAGTGTTCCACTGCCAGTGCCCACCTGGCCGTTTTGGTAAGAGTGGGCTTGAGCCAGGTGCTGGGATGGGAAAACAAATGTCTTGGCAGGGTCTTACACCTTTAGGGACCCCATCATCCTCTCTCCAGGTCCAACCTGTGCAATTGAGAAGAACCCCTGCCAGCCGAACCCCTGCCATGGAGCAGCCTCTTGCCGTGTACTACCTGAGGGAGGCCCTAAGTGCGAGTGCCCCCTTGGACGTGGGGGTGCCCTCTGCCACATAGGTAGGGGCCACAGTGGGCAGTGGGGTGTTAGGGTCAAATCTTTGGGTTGAGTTATGGCTCAGTTTTTTTAGTCCCATGGGAGTTGGGACTTAGGCTGGTGGAAGACTTGAATTAGGCACAGGGCTATGAGGTGGTGGGGGTGCAGGAGAGCTCAGGTGTCAGCACTTGCATTCCTGAGACATCCCCCTAATGTGGTTCTCCCTAGTCTTGGAGAGGGACCGTGGCTCCCAGCCCTTCATGGCTGATTTCAGCGGCTTCTCCTACCTGGAGTTGAAAGGCCTGCACACCTTTGAACGAGAAGTGGGGTCAGTAGGTGCAGGGGGAGTGGTTTTGAGGAGGGGCTGCATGGAGCCTATTGAGGAGGGGACAATGGGACACCCCCCACAACCCTGTATGACTCCAGGGAGAAGATGGCATTGGAAGTTGTGTTCCTGGCCCGTGGCCCCAGTGGCTTGCTCCTCTACAATGGGCAGAAGACAGATGGCAGGGGGGACTTTGTGTCACTGGCCCTGCGTGACTGGCTTCTAGAATTCCGTTATGACCTGGGCAAGGGGGCTGCAGTCATCAGGTGGGCAGCTATGGGTGGGCTGCAGGTGCTGGACTAACCCTGGTGGAGAATGGCTAGAGGTACATGGTGGCACCACCGCCCTGAGCCAACAGAGCTGAGAACCTGCTCACAGTGCTGTCCCCGTAGGAGCAAGGAGCCAATAGCCATGGGTACCTGGACAAAGGTCTTACTGGAGCGAAATGGCCGCAAGGGTGCAATGCGTGTGGGTGATGGGCCCCGTGTGCTGGGGGAGTCCCCGGTGAGTGTCTAGAAGTAGGGAGGGGGCCATGGCCTCTATCCACCCTGCCTGGCACCCTTCCTCCACCCAGGGACTGGACACCCTGTAACCAGCTCTCACGATACTGTTTTCTCTTGTCTGTCCTGGGCCTCCGTCTGTCTTCTCTCTGCCCTCACTGCTCTCTGGCTCTTGTTCTGCACCCCTACCCGCTCTCCGGATGTCAGAAATCCCGCAAGGTACTGTCTGCCTCTTACCTGCCGTTGTCTCCTTACCCACCTAGAATAGCCCCTTCCCACTAACTCCTGCATCTCAATCTCTTTGTAACTGACGCTGCCTCCTATTGGAACGGGTCCAGCCGCAGGCACCCTGATGTGCATTTGGGCTGTCCCTGCCCATTGGACCCCATATAGCCCCTCACCCAGTGCCTCCCGCAGGTACCACACACCGTGCTCAACCTGAAGGAGCCACTCTATGTGGGGGGTGCCCCTGATTTCAGCAAGTTGGCCCGGGCAGCTGTGGTGTCCTCTGGTTTTGATGGTGCCATTCAATTGGTATGAGGGATAGGGTGGGACCTGCCTCCAGGGCTGTCATTGGGGTGGGGGTACAGAAAGGACCTCTGGTAACGGTCGTGTCCTGGGGGACTACGGCCCTTGCCCCTGCACCCTGCAGATCTCCCTGGGAGGCCGTCAGTTGTTGGCCCAGGAGCATGTGCTACAGGCAGTGGGCATCTCATCCTTTGAAGACCACCCTTGCACTGAAGCCTTGGGCCACCCCTGTCTCAATGGAGCCTCGTGTCTTCCACGGGAAGCTGCCTATGAGTGCTTGTGTCCCACAGGCTTCTCGGGGCTGCACTGTGAGAAAGGTGAGCTCTGGTAGCACATGGCTAAGGCTGGACGAGGCCCCAGGATTTTTTGGGGCCCATGTGATTGCCTGTCTCTCAGGGCTGGTTGAGAAGTCAGCGGGGGACCTGGACACACTGGCCTTTGATGGACAGACCTACATTGAGTACCTCAATGCTGTGAGGGAGAGGTAATGCACCTCCGGGAGATAGGCACCCCTCCACCTTCTGCTGTCTGTCTGGTCTTGTCTGTCTGTGCATGCTAGCAGGGCAGGGCAGGACTCCAGACTGCCCCCAACACCCACTGGGTCTGTGCCAGGAGGCCGGGTCCAGTGTCTGCTCCACCTCTTCCCTCCTCACTGTCTCTGTCTCTTTGTTTCCAAGCGAACTGGCCAATGAGATCCCACTGTAAGTAGCCTGTGTCCCCTACACACCGTGCTCTGCCTGTCATAGGTCCCCTGCCTGGCTGCACAGTCTTGAGCTCCGCCAAGAGCAGAGCTTCCCATCCTGGGTGGAGGATGGGTGTTGGGTCTGTTCGTGCTATGCAAGGCTCAGCCCCCACCTTGGAAACAGACCTCCTCCTCCCAGAACCCATGCCAAGGGCTGTTTGCATCACTCCCTATGATAACCCCCCACAAAAGCACAAGTGCCAGTGCATACGTGTGTTATGTATTTATGTGAAAGTTTCCATGTGAGTAACGCTGTGTGTACCTCTGCTGTGAATGTGTGTATGTGTGTGTACATGTCCACATGATCAGAGTGTGTAAGATGGTACGTAAGCCTGTGTGTGTGTGTACATGTAGGCGGGTGTCTGTGTATCTGCACAAACGTGCATGTGAACAGAGAGGACTGCTCCCTGGCAGCTGAGCCCAGCATGTCCATCTGTGTCACCATGCTTCACCCCGTCCCCTCTGCATCCTGTTGGCCAGTGCTCCCAGCTGTACCCACACATTGTTGGCACACATGTCCCCGCTAAGGCTCTCCAGGATGTGGGGGTCAGTGATAGCTGGGGTTGTGCATGGCTCAGGGGATGTTTGCCAGTATGGAAAAGGGAACTTCAGGAGACTTCAGTCTATCTGCCTTCCTCATTGCTTCCCTCTCTTCCCGCTTCGAAGCCCGGAAACTCCGGATTCCGGGGCTCTTCACAGGTGAGCAGTGCAGGATCTGAGGCCCTGGCTGGCCCTCACCCTGTGCTGTGCCTGCCTACTGCCTTCATCTCTCAGCCTCTCTGTCCTTTCATCTGTCTGCCTTTCCCAAAGCCCCTGCTGCTGCCCTCGCCCATGCAGCTGTCCTGAGTCTCATCACCAGCTCCAGCCCTCCCTCCTCCCTGCCCCATTTGCTGCCTTCTGGAAGGCCTGACCCCACCCTACTCCACAGTGAGAAGGCTCTGCAGAGCAACCACTTTGAACTGAGCCTGCGTACTGAAGCCACGCAGGGGCTGGTGCTCTGGAGTGGCAAGGCCACAGAGCGCGCAGACTATGTGGCACTGGCCATCGTAGATGGGCACCTGCAGCTGAGCTATGACCTGGGCTCCCAGCCAGTGGTGCTGCGCTCTACTGTGAAGGTCAACACCAATCACTGGCTGCGGGTTAGGGCTCACAGGTGAGTGGTTCGTGGCAGATACAGTGAGCAGCACCTTAATTCATCCAGACAGCTCATTTCTGGTCACTCACGGTCACCAGCTGCCTATTTAAGGGTCACTAGCAGTGAGAAGAAGGGAAGGACAAGAAGGTGTGAGGGAAGCAGTTGTGGCAGAGGGCTTGTTGCCCCCATCCTGACCCCAAGGAGTGACTCCTGGTGTGGTGTCCAGGATGTGGCACCTATGCAGTATGGGACAGGGACAGAAGCTCAAGCGTTGAGGGAGGCGGGGCACTGACCATCTTGTACCCTCAGGGAGCAGAGGGAAGGATCCCTTCAGGTGGGCAACGAAGCCCCTGTGACTGGCTCCTCTCCACTGGGCTCCGCACAGCTGGACACAGATGGAGCCCTGTGGCTTGGTGAGTGTTTTGGGGAGGCCAGGGAAGGGACCAGCAGCTGGCAAAGTGGCTCAGGGGACTAAGTACCTGCTTAGGTAATCCCCAGCACCATGTGCTGTGCTCAGCCAGCCGTGAGTCTGCGCATGTGGCACACCTGCAATCCGAGCACTGGGGAGGCCAAGATCACTGCGAGTGCGGGCTGTGTAGTGAGACCCTCTATTTAATACATTAAAAAACAAAATGTCTGAGGCAGACTCTGTCCTGAGTCAGCCCATCAGGATAGCAGGAAGCAGCAGGGCTGTGGCCTTCAGACCAGGAGGAATGCTTGAGTGGACACATGTGCTGGTCACTGTTCCCAGGCACAGCTGTCCTTGCAGCTGAGTGACTTCCCTGTCTGTCCTGCAGGGGGCCTTCAGAAGCTGCCGATGGGCCAGGCTCTGCCCAAGGCCTATAGCACAGGATTTGTGGGCTGTCTACGGGACGTGGTAGTGAGCGGGCACCCGCTACACCTGCTGGAAGATGCAGTCACTAGGCCAGAGCTGCGGCCCTGCCCCAGCCCTTGACCAGCAGCCGACACCCTGCCCACCCTGCTGTAATTATTTTCTATTTTTGTAAACTTACTGCTTTTCCATATGATTTTCTTGCCTGTGTTGGCCAGAGGGACTGCTGACCTGGCCTCCCTTCTGTCCAGGCAGCCATGCTGTGGAGACACGTGGTACCCAGAGACTTGCAGGGGCCATATGGCCCCCTCAGGACTTGCCCCTCTGCCTCAGGGCACACACTGCAGCCTCTTGTACTGTGTCCACAGTGTATCTGCCTGTGTCAGTCCTTTGTGTCCCTGCTCCCCATGTCAGCATGTTCTGTTGGATGAGATCCATGTCCCAGAGCAGGGGAGCCGTGGGTTTCAATGGGGCCTTCCTCCGAGCAAGCCTCAGGGCCTCCTAGTTCCCACTTACACTCCTCTTGCCTATGTGTGCAGTCGGCGAGCCTTACCTAGGCTAGCCTGGACTCCAGGCCCCTCTGCGCCAATACTGTGATCTAGAAGCAGTGTTACTTTTGGGCCTGTGCCTCACACCCCAAGTGTATCTGTTAGCTCCAGTGTGCTGGCGGACAGAGCCCAGAGCCAGGGCACTTCTCTGACCCTGCCTGTCCACCCTGGATGTAGCCCATGTCCCCACACTCCAAGCCCAATGAGGAGCTCATGAGGGAGTGGACCACTGTGACGTGGCCCGCTGTATGGACAGCCAGCTTCCTTCCCTCAGGTGGGTGTCCAGGCCTAACAACCAACCATATTCTTTAAACACTGATCTCATTTCATGCCCAAAGGTCACACCTTTTCTCCCTCTATCCTGGCCCCAGAGCAGTATAAGTTTTGGGCCAGGTCTACCATGAGGGAGGCTGTGCTCATTAGAGAGTGACCAGGGATACCCTGGTACCTGATTGAGGCCAAAGGGCAGGTGCAGGTGCGGCAGAGATGGCAGTGGAGCTAGAAATGCCTTAAAAGTGCAGCCTGCATCCCGCCATCTCCCCCCCGCGCAAGTTGTGCAAAGGCCATCAATGGCTGGTGCAGTGGCAGCCTGGTCCCCTGCGGGGCGATGGAGGCAGGAGGGAGCCACATGGTGTCTTGTTACTAACTCCAGTGTGTGTCTGTCCAACACCGTGAAATAAAAGTGTAAGCCTGAGGGACTGTGTCTGTCCTTGTGCACCAACTCCCAGCTCCGAGTTTGGGGGCTTTTTGCCAGCTGTGTAGTGAGGGCACAGGCTTCACGCTCCCTAAGAGGCCCTGATTGGAGGGCAGGGTCTGCACTGGGGAGATGTGCAGTGGGTGCCTCCTGGGGGACAGCAGAGCTGCAGTGCTGCATTCGCATGTGGAGCGGCCTCTGCGTGTCTGAGCACAGGAAGGAAAGACTGCACAGTGAGGGACGACTGTTGGCGCTTCTGGGTGAGCTTAACCCTGACAGGGTTATGGGTGACTGTTGATAGTAGACCAAGCATTTTAGAAGCTGGGAAAGAGGGGCTTCTCAATTTAAAAATAAAAAGTATATTTTTTTGACTTGATATTAATGAAAGATTTCCTCTCCAAAGGAAAGCAAAAAGCCTGGACCCAGAGACCTTGTGTTTCTGTATCATTTGCTTTATTATTTCCTCATTTCCTTGCTTCTTGCCCAGAAGTGCTGGGCAGGTGTGCAGGGTTTGGTGCTTCATGTGGGGAGGAGAACCCTGTGGGGTACACAGGCATAGATACCCTCAAGACAGAAACTGAGGTCAGGTGAAGGCTGAAGTAGCCTTGGCTTCAGAAAAGATTGGGAGCAATGGACCTGCTGGAGATAGTCAGCACCAAGCACAGAGGGTAGAAGGACCCTTCCCCTTGGAGCCCAGGAAGTACTTGGGGGAGGAGTTGTACCACAGGGGAGCATGGCTCTGAGGGGCCTGGCCTGGATAGGGGTAGCTCAAGGGCTGACGGGAGGTCTTAGCAGGGGTGCAGAGAGGGCTGTGCCACAGTATCCCCATCCTCGCCTCACCTGGCCGCTCAGTGGACGGTACGAAGGCTCTGAGACGTCATTTGTATGGATTTCCACTCATTTACAGTTAACTTGGCCTAGGCACTAGACACAGGTCCTTCCAGGGGTCCAGTCTAGGAAGTAGAGGGCCTGACAGGGTTATAGGCAGGTTCTGAATCCAGAAGCCATGTGCCCTTTAACAGGAGTTCCTTGATTTCTCTACAGAGAAACCTCAGCCACTGCCCTGGGGAGACAGCAAGAGGCTTAGACTTGGGGTCCCCCTAGGGTGAGACAGGCCTACCTGGGTGGCAAGCAGCCCTCAGTGTGGGTGCCCTGTTTGTTCCTTAGAGGCCCTGGGCGCAGCTGCCCCTGCTATCAGCTGTACCCTCTGTGCTTGGTGGTGACTGTCTCCAAAGCCTTCCATGTGGACAGAAGGGTGGTCACTGCTGAAGGAGAGGGGAGGCACCCACTGTGCCCTTTCACTCTCTGCTGTCCCCCCTCCTCTCCTGCTCTCTTCCCTCCTCACCCCTCCCCCATCAGGGTCTGTTTCTCCAGTACCAAGATACATTCCCAGCCCTTGATCTTACTAAATTACCCAGGCTGGGCTCAAATTGGATAGCTTCCTGCTTCAGCCTTCTGGAATTGGAGGCATGTGCCCAGTGCTTGGTGTTGTGTTTCTTTTTGCCAACATTCCCTGAGGCTCCTAATCAGTCACATGACTGCAAGTAATTAATTCCTGAGCTCAGAAATCTTCACCCTGAGGAGGAAGCAGTTGGGGCCAGAGTCGCTGAATATCAGGCAGGCTCCTGTGCAGACTGTCCCACTTGCAACCTGGGGCTGCGTCCTGGGCAGCCACAAACGGGACTGTCCCAGGGAGAGGGTGTGGCTGCTCTCCCAAGCTGGTATGGCCTGGGCTCTTCTCACCAGCTTTCAGCAGAACTGAGCCCACACTGGGCATGCACTCCTGCCCTGCACCAGTCTACCGATCACCCGTGTCCATTCCTTAACCATTCACTTAAAAAAAAAAAAAAAAAAAAAGATTGCTACAGAGATTGCTGTAGCACTAAGGCATGCTCACTGAGTGCCTGCGGAGCTGCATCCCCTTTTGATTTTTTGGGTCTTGCTAAGTTGGCTGGGCTAGCCTCAAACTTATAGTCATTGTGCCTCAGCCTCCTGAGTAACTGGGTTTACAGCAATGTACCACCATCCACCAGTTCAGTTATTCACTAATTCAAACCGAATTAATGAACTTAAATGTATTTATTTATTCATTAAATATATTTACTGATCGCCAGCACTGTTTTTGGCTCTGGATACAGCAGCACACAGAACAGGCCCAAAAGTAGGTAAGTACAAGATTTATGTCTGTGAGATGATAAATACCACAGAGACTGCGACAAGCTGAGCCCTGCATTGGCCAGCACCCCTTACACCTTCAGGACCGCTGATGGAAGCTGGGGCTGAGGTCAGGCCACAGGTGGTGCCCTTATTCTTTGAGGGTCTGAGCACCAGGCAGTGTCCAGGCCAAATCAAAAAGCAAGTACCCTGCGGGGGCCACTCCCGGGGGCTTCAGTGGACACACTAGCAGTCACCCCACCCCCAGAGGACTCCAAGCTCCTGCCTCTTCCCATGGGCCTCAAGGCCCTGGTAGTGCTGCTCCCACAGGGCCAGGGTGGGTGTGGGAGCAGGCCTGTCCTTCCTGGTGAGCTCATTCCAACATTGCCTGGGTAGGAAGTGCCTGTGGAGGACTGGATGTCAGAGGACTTGGTCCTGTGGTAAGAGGCCTTGGGGAGAGCTCAGCAGGGACCCACTGTCTGCCCTAGGGGACCTGGCGGTGGAGCAGCGAGTCTCAGCCCCTGGGGATGCATCCCCTGGGGGTCCAGCTGGAGCCCTTGGAAGGGCCTTGTGTGGTGAGAAGGGGAGAGGAGTCTCAGGAGAGTACACAGTAGCTCTGTGTCTGCCCTGGACATGGAAGGTCATCTGTGAGCCTGAAGGCAGCCAGGAAGAGACCCAACAGGGCCTAGCCCTTTTCTCATCTGAGTTTGAGGTGGGATGGACAGTCACCCATGGGATGGACAGCCCTCATCTTGGCAAGACCAGTTTTCTCCTCTGGAGCACCCCAGCCATGGTGTCTAAGGGCACACCTGAGGGTGGGCAGGTCCTGACTCTGGCAGTGGATTCCTGGGCAGGGGTCTGGAAGTGGCAGAGTCAAGGGAGAGTTGGCCTGGGTTCTGGAGGCCAGTGCTGGCCTGGGAAGGGCGTGGCCTTGCCCCCAAGTTTCCTGATATGAGAATGGAAGGGCTAGAACCTCTGTGCAGGAAAAGCCCAGACTGTTCTAGAAGCTGAAAGTGCCACATGAAACCATGGAGCCTGGCACACACCCCCAACAGATGACACCTCTGCCCTTCCAGGTGCCACGAGACCCAGTACACTGGTGTCTGCCACTACTTGTGTTGAGGGACAGTGCAACATCACACACACTGCTCTGAGACTTACCTAAGGGACAAGTGGAGCTCCAGCAGCCTCTGGGCTGCCAGGAATCCATGGTGAAGCAGTGAGCTTAGGCCAGGTGTGTGTGCATGTGTGCGTGTATGCATATTTATCTCAGAGGTTCGTTTTTACAGGGCACTGCCTTGGGAAACCACTGTCCCTAGCTCAGAAATATCTGCAGCTCACTCCCCTAACCCTGGCTTCATTTCCTCCAGGCCTGAGACCCCAGCAGTGGGATAGGAGTGCAAAGGGCAGGACCTGCCTTGGTTCTACCTCTACCCTTCTTACTGGTGACCTGGGGTGAGCAGGCTCCTCAACCTTGGTTTCTGCACCCCAGGAGTTGCATCTACCCAGGAAGTGGCCAGCCAGGAAAAGGGAGGCTGTCCTTGCTGAGGACCATGCTGCCACCTGGTGGTCACTGTAGGCCACCCACAGGGTGCCAGAAAGTATGATAAGGGAGGGAGACATTTCACACCCTCCCCCAGACCTTGGGGAACACTAACAGAAACCTCAGAGCACAGGTGCTAGGGATCCTGTCTCCCTCAGCAGGTGTGCACCCACATGAACCCTAGATCCTGAGTGTCTCTTTCCCACAGGAGCCCATGTGGGTGCTGCGTAGGAGAGAGGAGCTCGATGGCCAGATGTGAGGGTACTGAGGGCAGAGCAGCAGTCTGAGTGGAAGAGAGCAAGACCTTGGGCTGCAGGGTGTCCCTGCTGGCCCCAGATGGCTATGTGTGTTAGCCTCCGGCATCGAGAGCTGTGTGGGGAGCTCAGCAGGCCACAGACACCAGCAGGGAGGTCAGGCCTACCTCTGGGGGAGTGTTTGAGGGACGCTCTGGCCATTACCCAGACCTGTCTTCTGGGCTGGGTCAAACCTCTCTCCCCCCAGAAATGCCAGCTCCTGTACTCCCAGAAGAGGTACAATAGTTGGAGAACAAGCTCAAGAACAACTAGTTACAAGAACATCCTTCCCTGGGAGGCAAGGCCCAGGGCTCCTTGCTCTGGGTAGAGCAAAGAATGTGGCTGCCACCAGAGGTGTGATGAAGTCTCTCGCACCGCTGCTCCCTTCAGGGTTAGAAGCAAGGCAGCAGGGTGGCCCTTGAGCTTCCTGCCTCCTTCAAGACCTGAGAAGTGAGCAGTGTGCCTCAAGCCAACCGTAAGTGGAAGGTGGTGTGCCAGGAGGCAGGTGTGCGTTGCACACGGTCCATGTGGCCAACCTGGATCACACAAGCTGTCTTGGGCCCCCTAATAGGAGTCTGGAGCTTCTTCCTGAAGGTCCAAAGGGATGCAGAGAAAGTGTGGGCCTCAGCAGGACAGAAGGCTGGTGGGGAGGCAGGGCTCACTGAAACAGCCTGCCTCAGCATTCCTCCACGGCTCTCATTTCCTCCAGGAACTGTGTGGGAGCATCCCTCACCATGCCACTTTGCTGTCATCTAGGCCTTTAGTCCTGGAAACAACGGGTGGTCAACACCCACCTCTTTCACAGTGACCCAGACAGGGACCCTGGTCTCTCTCAGAAAAACCAGGCTGTGGAACAGGCAAAGTGTCCACTGCCACCATGTCTACAGATTATAAGGGACACTTCTGGGCCATGGTGCACAGCAAGCACACTACGGTCATGATTACCACAGAGGTGGAGGGGGACTGAATTGGCACTCTCTGAGTCCCCCTTGTGCTGCAGCTGGCCCCTACTGCTTTGGATAGTCAAGGAAACAGCCCTGCCTGACTGGGACACGATGCTAGGGACACGGAGGGAGAGGTAGCCCTGACAGGCCTTTGTGTCCCTGAGAAGCACAAGTCTTCCAGACAGGCTAACACAAGCACTGCCCCCAGGACACGAGTTTGTGGACCTGGCCTAAGCTACAGAACAGCAAAGCAGCATGGGCACAAACCCACTGTGTAGGAGCTGCATATGAATCTGATAGGCAAAGGATCAGTGTGGTCAGAATCCATAGATATGTGTTGGGAGCCTGAGCTGAGACCCTCAAATCTGGCTCCCCAACTTCATTGGCTTTGGTGCTTCCATGTCCTTTAATCCAGTGGACACAGTGCAAGCCTGGCCTCTGGGTAGTGTTCATAGAGGTTGGCCACATTCTCGAGCCAGCACCCCAGGCCCAAGCCC
Source organism: Ctenomys sociabilis (assembly GCA_004027165.1). Taxonomy (NCBI): domain Eukaryota; kingdom Metazoa; phylum Chordata; class Mammalia; order Rodentia; family Ctenomyidae; genus Ctenomys; species Ctenomys sociabilis. The sequence continues at coordinate 99,478 of PVKA01001173.1, read as the reverse complement.
ATTGGAGCTCTCTGAGTCCATGGATCCAGGGTGGCCTCATACCTTCATCCTGCAGGGCATCTCCCATGGGTCTCCCTTGGTCCAGGACAGCAGCTCCATCTCCTCTGCTACGCACATAGACTTCTGTGGGCACCACGAGCCCCTGAGGGGCTTTGCCCAGATAGATCTTTATCCCTAGTTCCCTCTTCCCTTCCCAGAAACATGACCCTTATCCCCACCTCCTTATGTCCTGGGCCCATCCCTGGCACCTGTCCCAGGTTAGGAGTACCAGTGTTCTTTGACCCTCTGGGAGCTGGCCTGACTTGCAGGCCCTCAGTGGCTCACTGCAAGAGTGTACAGGAGTGATGCAGTCCTAGGCCAGACCTCTTGACAATGTGAGGGCAAGGACTGGGTCTCTCCAGGTGAACTCGCCAGCCATTCACTTGGTTTGTGAGTGGGATTGACGTCCTCATGGATGTCATCTGCAGGTTGGTGACTACTCTGGCCCCGCCCTCCCTTGAGACCACACCCACATGTGGTTGTGCGTACCAACCCCATCTTCAGCGGGCCCAGGGCCGCTGCCTTCTCCAGTTGGCCCCACTTGGGCTCACCCTTCCCATCTACACCCACCCCTCTGGCCTTGCCCACTGCCCCCCTCACCTGCCAGACACCCCTGAGCTTGCTTGTCCTGGGGACTGGACTGCAGCATCAATGACGAGGACATTATCATCCCAAAGGCAATCTGGCTGGTGCAGCGGCCACATTCAGGAAGGTGCAGATGAAGCACAGTACCCGCTTGTGAATCTGGCTCTGTGGTGGGGTCGGCTAGGTGAGCAGATGCGCCTGTGTGAGCAAGCAGGGCAGGGCCTCGTAGACATCGCATGGTCAGTGCCAGCCCTTTCACCAATGCAAACTCCCCAACCAGCAGCCTGTATATCCCAAACCTGGAGCTGAGCCTAGAGATCCACCATTGTCTGAGACCTGGACAGTTCTGGTCCTGAAGCAGGCATGAGGGAGGGGACTTTTGGGCATCAGGTGACACCACCAGGTGGGACACAGCTTTAGGGCCCAGAGTGGGGAGCTAGTCTGTGGAACTCTCCATTCCTCAGGATCCATTCCTCAGATCTCTTTCCTGAAGTCTGAGGACTGTGGCCAGTGACACCGATGAACTTGTGTGTGCCACAAGTCCAGCCACCTTGAGTAGACTTGTGTGTGATGTGATAGGCTCTGCCCTTGACCTGACTGTGCCACTGTTGGCTCAGTGAGGGGCCCTGTCATGGTCACATGTGGACAGGGCTGTGAAATGAGTGTATGTCCTGGGGCAGGCTCATGTGACCCTGAACCCAGTACTCTGGGTGACAAGGGTGTGGCTCATGTGTGTGACAGATGACATGGTGTGATATCACTGGCCCATGGTGCTGGAGGTGCTGCCCCATTACAGCATCTCCGGTAAAGCTCCATGTCCTCAATTCTGCCTTCAGTGTGACTTGGGCCAGGAGTCTATGCAGGATCCTTATCCCTGCAGGGAAGCCAGCTATGTCAGTGTCCCCTGTGCCTCCTCTTTGCCTTCCTGGTTAGAAAGGAAGTACCTTGGGGTTAAAGGTAGGAGTCTAGGACCTGCCTGAGCTGGAACAGCCCCACTCTCCTGCTCACACCTGCCCGGTAGTGCAGGATTCCTGTGGCTGATACAGAACCAGGGTGGGGTAGAGTGAGTGGGCAAGATGCCCAGCCTCAAGACCTGGGAGGCTGCCTGGCTACTTCAGCACCAGGCCAGGCTGGAGAGGTGAGGCCCTGATCTTCCCACCTCTGCCTAGGGGACTCTCAGGCTTCAGTTCCCTTGAAGGTCACAGGTTCCATGGCTCTATAACCAGGTCCTGGATGTCACGGGACCATGATTTCTCGGGGGTATGTACAGGATGGCCATGATGGATGGCAGGGAGAAGGGGTGCCTTAGAGCCACTGGGTTCTGGGCCACATTGGGCCCCACCCTCGTATCGTCTGCCCTGACCAGGTCTGAGGCTTGCTTACCTGGCGCGGGGGTGTGTGTGTGTGTCACTGTGCCCAGTGCTAGCCAAGTCCAGTCCTGAACTGCCCTCCCTCCCACCGCCTCCCTGCCCCCACAGCTGGTAGGGTACGTTGGATAGAGATTGGGTGCAGTGAACTGGGGCTCTTTGGAAAGGAAGGAAAGGAAGCATTGAGATCCACCAAACATGGATACAAAATAGTTTATTTAAAAACTCTTTTTTTTAATTTTTATATTTAAAAACTCTTCACAAGAGCAGGAGGAACTGCTGAGAGGTTCTGCTGGGCTGGCCATGGAGCTGCCCTGTCTCTGCACCTTGACTCAGGACAAGTTCGGCACCCCCACCCAATAGACGGAACCAGTCCTGTCTAGTGAGGGCCCAGAGAGGACCCTGGTGAAACGCCAGCGTGGATGGAAGGGACAGCCAGCCCTTACTTTCCGGGCAATTCACAGTGTACCAGCGAGGGCCAGAGCAGCTTCAGGCCCCTTCTGGGCCCCTTCCCCGTCATCTTGCTGGGGCCAGGAACCCTGTGGAGCCTGTGGTTCTAGGAGCCTTTGGGGGCCTCGGTCCACCCCTTCAGAATCCAGTCAAAGTACTCACTGGAGTCCTGGGGCTGGCTCTAGTGGTGGCCACGCCCCTGGCCCCCAAGAGGTGGGAGTGGTAGGCCGGGCCACGGCAGGCCAGGCGACCCTAACTGTTGGCTGAAGGCTGGAGGGAGAAAGCAGCGGCAGCCGTGGTAGCTGCCGCGTGCTGCTGGGGCAGGCAGCGCAGATTCCCAGTCTTGAGGGCACACTGCACAGGCCACAGCACCACACAGAAGAGCAGCAGGAGCAGCACTGAGACCAGCACCAGGCGCCGCCAGTCAGCGCAGCGCGCCCAGCAGCGGGCCCAGCGGGCCAGGGGGCCCCGGGGTGGGGCAGGGCCGGGGACAAGCACAGGCGTGGGCTCGGCAGGCTTGCTCAGTCCCACGTCCACACACACGCAGCTGGGAGCCTCTTGGCCAGGAGTGGTGGGTGGTGGGCGGTAGTACAGTTTGGTGCCCTCCAGCCATACCGGCTCCTCCTGCCGCAGGTGCACTGCCAACTTGGCCTGCAACTGGCGGCTGGTGCGAAGCCCAGGAGCCCCAGCAGCCGGCACTGCTGTGGGCTGCCGGCAGAATGGGCAAGGCACAGCCTCTGTGCCAGGGTGGCCCGTGGGCTGGGCAGCTGCTAGCCGGGCCAGGCACTCTAGGCAGAAGACGTGGGTGCAGGAGAGCTCCTTGGGTGTCTTGAAGATATTGTCATAGCCTGAGAAGCAGATGGAGCACTCCAGTGGTGAGGCCACTCGCTCCAGGCCGGGGGTGCCGGGGGACTTAGGGCTGCCAGCGGGGCTGGAGGACCCAGGCACCGCGGAGGTTGTGGAGCTGCTTCGATGAGGGGGTGGCACAGCCGTGTGCCATACTTCCTGGCCTGATGCCATGGCTTTGAGCTGCAGCACAAGTAGAGGTCACTGTGAGTGACCCCAGGAGCCTTTTTTCCAGTGAAGTTGACTTGTCACTCTCCCTTCCTCTATCTTTTCCAGCATTAGCCACACAGATCAGGAAGGACACTATTGCCCTCTAGTCCCCTCCAGAGTTCTTTCTGCCTGTGTCCCTGAAGTCTTCTGCTCACACTGTAACCCATCCTCCCCCATGTGCCACAGGGGCAAGAGTACTGGTGACTTAGACCTATATAGCCCAATGGGACTCTAGGGATGGATGAAAGCCATGGACCCTGGGCTCTTACTGATGGCTCAGGGGGTGCCTAGGTCAACAGCAGCACAGGATAGTTCTTGTCACCTATGGGCTGGGTGGGGCAACCCATATCCCAGTGGAAAAGGCAGTTCTGAAGGTGGGGTGGCCAGGGTCTACCCATCCAGTTAGGGGAGGTTTGAATTTAGATGCCAGTAGACTTCTGGTTTTGCCAGGGCTTGGAAATACCCCTCAGCCACAGCCAGAGAAGTGGGGTATAGCCTCAGCCACCTGCCTGGGGACCCAAGTACTAAGGTTACACAGCTGACTGCTGAGCTGGAAATGGAATCTTAGGAACTATGACCTTCTTTTTCCAGGGTCCACTCCACTTCCCTAGTGACCTTGGAAGACCCTGATGACCAGGGTCCCTCTTTGGGCCTGGTCTCCACCCCAGGGGGACATAGGCATCTTCTTCCTAGAGGCCCTGGCCACAGAAACCTATGAAGCCCAGGTGGCCACACCTTCAATGATCCAGGCTGTGTCTAGCCTGACCTTCACCTGTTGGTCAGTCATGGGTAGGTGAAATGGCTCAGGTGTTACTAGACTATCCCTGTGACCATGTGACACATGGTGATGTCACGAGGACCCCAGGTTCCTGGCATGTGATGTTGCCACATCTTGAGGCAGCAGTGGCCTTGGCGGGGACTGGGGAACTTCAGCATTGTTCTCTCTCACCTGCCCCTCACAGAACCAGTTCCCTGGCACCAGGCTTCACCCCTCTCCAGGTGCCCCACCCTGAGCCCCTACAGGCAAAAAGTAAGACCCTGGACTAGACTTACCTGGCAGCTGAGGGTCAGCGGCTCCTGGGCATGGTCCTCTCTGGCCACAGCAGGGCTCGGAGCCTCTGAGCTCTGTAACTCCAGCGCGTCCTCTCCCACTCCTCTCAGCCCCGCCCGACCTCCACTCCACCTGGCAGGTGTCCCTGCACAGCCCAGTGCCAGGTAGCTATTCCGTGTCACCACTCTGGCGGGCACAGCCTTAGCTCTGTGGAAGGCAGGAATGCACGAGCAGCCCAGCCTTGAGCTCTGTAGCAGTCTGCTGTGGGTTCTGAGAGTGTCAGCTTCAGCAGGTGTATTTATACCCTCCAGGTCATGCCAGCCAAGGGTGTGGCCATGGCCCAGGGATTGGCTGGCTTCCCACCTTCCCCAGCAGGCCAAGCATAGGAGGGACGGGAACAGGTGAGCATTAGAGCAGAGGTGGCCTGGGGTTACAACGGCCAGAGTTTGGACACAGAAGTAGATGATCAAAGCCCACCCCTGGGAAGAGGGTCTGCCCCCATTCCAGATCCCAGATACCGGACTATGGCTGGCCACTCTGTACACCTGTGCTACCCATGTCCTTCCAAGCAAGCCATCCTGCACCTCCTCTCTGACCCCCCTACACATACATTCTCACAAGCCTTTGTGGAACTCTATGCTCTAGGGCCCAGGAAATGAGAGAGAGAGGTCAGTGCTGGGCTGTGCCTGCACAGTGGCCTTGATGCCACTTGATGGAGGGATACTGTTCTCCACTAAGGGTAGCAGCACAGTTAGGGTTAGGCTTTTTCACTCTGGCTCAGTACAATGGACCTCAGCAGAGGTCCTGAACTCACTACCGAAAGCTATGCCCTGGACCCATAGCTGCCCTCATACCAGCCCACCTGGGGCCCACTGGTAATCTCAGTGGCCTGAGCACCAGAAGCCCCCATAGCACAGCTCCCTATAAACTAGATCCTAGACTGAGTCCTGGTGGGCTAGGTATGGGAGCCTGGGGAGATGGGGCTCCTAGGAGAAAGGGACCCGAGTTCAAGAAGTGCTGAGGCTCCCTACCTGTTCTGACAGAGCAGAACCCCAAGGAGAGGTATGGGTTCAGGGAGTGCGTGGCATTCAGGGAAGAAATAGAGACCTAGGTTCAGGGAGAAGTGGAGTCCAAAGTCCAGGGTCACTAAGGGCACAGGGGACCCTGGAGGCCTGCTTTGGGACTGTCCCTAGGAGTCTGAGGTTCATGACTCCCTGTCACATGCCTCCTAGCTGCCTAGGAACACCCTTCTGAGGGCTTCTGGGAATATCCAAACTCTGAGGTCACTGGGGCTCCTCAGAGAACAGGCAGTGCCCAGAGGCCAGTGACATCGAGGCCTGAGAATGTGTAGGGCCTCCTTGAGGAGATGGAGCCAGGCCTGGGAGGCCAGGGCAGTAGTGTAAGCGTCTAGGGCAGCATCTGGGCCTACCTGGCCCCCATCAGAGCAGGAGCTGAATGACAAGTGTGAATATGTGAATCACACCAGCACAGCGGAGTGAGCATTGTGCCTGTGTGAGGCTCGTGGGTGCCACTGTGTTCAGAGGGACCTGCCCCCTCCAACCATGGACAGCACCCTCCTAATATGGGATGGACATAGAGCTGCCCGGGTTTGCTCCTGAGCCCATCCTGATCATAACTCTTCGGCCACAAGGGCTTTATAAAGTTCTTGGCCATGTGCTGACAAGATGTGGCCAGAGCAGCGAGGCGCTGAGACCAGACTCAGCAGGCCGGGCCTTACCTGCCCAGCGCCAGCCACTCTGCATCCCAGAGTTGGTGACATGGAGGTGCGGGCACACCCACAGTGGGGCCTGCTGCTCAGGCCTGGGATTCCTCCCTGCAGGTCCTGATACCTCTGGGGCTGGAGGTACCCATGGGGCTGGCCCTGATCTCGCACCAATTGGGTAGGTAACCCACTAGTGTGAGGTCTCCACAGGTCCTAACTCACCTGCTGGGCCTGCCCTATGTCAGTTACCCCACGTCACCCTAGGGCCACTCCCAGTATTCCTGTGGGTCCTTCGTTGCTGTTCCTGACCCTCAGTCAGCACTAGCTACCCCTTTCCATGCAGAGAAAGCCACTGAGTGAGCAGGTGAGGGAACAAGGGGTGGAGAGTGGGCTGTGGGAGACCTGGAGGGGCTGGAATGGCTTCCAGTTTAAGCCACAGGGTGGTAGGCGAGTGGCCCAAGAATGGTGGGGGGAAAGGCCTGTGGGGCCACTCCAGGAGACACGAAGGAAGGAGCCTTGGCTGTACCCCAAAGAGCTGACCAAAGGAAACCACGCTGCCTTCTCTGCCTCTGGCCTCTATCAGAAATGATCTGGGGACCCCTGTCCTACCTCAAAGTCCCTCAACTGGCCTGGCTAGAACAGCCAGGACAGCTCAGGATGGCATGATCCATGGGTGACCCTAAGTACAGAGAAGGCCCATGCTACCCTCATGTCCTGTCTCCAGGGTGGGATTCTTGGTCTCCAGAACAGAAGAGCTAGGCCTAAACCCTCACTCCATGGTCTGGCCTACCTGGTCCCCATCCTGGCCAGGAGGAAGCAGGGAGCACAGAGCAGGAGCTGAATGACAAGTGTGAATATGTGTCCCACACCAGCACAGCGGAGTGAGCATTGTGCCTGTGTGAGGCTCGTGGGTGCCACTGTGTACAGAGGGACCTGCCCCCTCCAACCATGGACAGCACCCTCCTAATATGGGTGGCCCAGTGCTTCACTGGAGCCCAGCCCTGGGGAACCATAGGCTGGGATCCAGAGTCAGGTAGTAGTAGGTGTTTGAGGTATGAGGACAGATGCTCAGAGCAGTAGTGAAGCAGGGACAGGACTCCTCTGGGGAGGTCCCCTGTGCCCCAGGCTCCTCCAAAGAGCCATCCACCCACAGGTTTAAAGGGTTCTGTGTCAGGCGTGAGTGGCCAGGACACAGGGACTCCGTTCTCACAAGGGCGGCTCAGCCCATGCGCTTCCCACTGGTATCTTTTCCTCAGGTGTGTGGTGCTCATGGTCCTGTCTACATCCCTTGTCAAGTCTGACCAGTCGGAGCAGTCTGAAAGAGACCACATTCTTCTTTCACTCTTGTCCTGTAGGAGGCAGCTCAGAGCAAGCCCCTCGTTCAGAGGATACCCTGAAAGGACAGGGCTGCATCTGGGGAACAGGCCCATGACAAGGGTGCAGTCCAGCGTAAGCCAAGCTCTCCCCTACCTTGCCAGGTTTCTCTCCCACCCCTCCCTGTCCCATCCCCTGCACATGGTCATGGGGTGGGCAGATTGGGCCTGGACAGGAGTAACACCTCTCACATACAGAGAACACACAACACTTGGGAGGATGAGAACACACAGAAGAGAGAAGCTCCAAAGGGTTTACTTGAGCTGATTTCACATTAGTGGCCTGCATCCTCACTGTGGAAGTCAGTGTCAATGAACAGTAAACTCCAGATATGCGTCATGGTGCCAGAGGGTTGAGCCCCTCCAATGTGGGCCAGACATTGCGGGAGATGGTGCCGGACACAGCATGGGTGAGCTGGATTGTGCCAAGCCCAGCACAAAGGAGAGGGCTGCCAAACAGTGCTCCACAGTAACCCGTCCAGAACCACTGAACAGGGCCACTGGCTGGCATGCCTCTGGCATCCCGGTGAGGCCAGTGCCCAGTGGCTTCACAGGCAGGCCCTGGTAAGTGGACACACACTGTGGGTGCCCACTGTGAGTGTCTTCCAGCGGCAGTCGGCCCAGCATAAACAAGGACCCAGGCTCGGAGTACAGAACACTGAAACACCAACTGGAGGCCAGGGGACGCGAGGAGGCACAAAGCCATGGCTTGTAGGTCTGGCCACCATGGGATAGCTCTTTCTGAGGCGCCCCAACCCAGGGAGGCCATGTCTTCTCTGACGGCCTTGAACTCATTCCCTTCAGAGGGGTTCGTGAGGCTCTTGGCTGGAGGCATGATGGGCCTGCTTGACACAAGCTCAAGGATGGGGCAAAGCATCCTGGGGCACCTGCAGGCCAAGCTGGTCCTGAATTTTGCCTGTGTCACCTGAGGGCCTGCACCTACCCCTTTGTTCCCAAGCACCTGGGTCTATTCATTAAGCAGCATGGGAGGAATAAAAGGGAGGTGTTGTGGACTCCTGCTCAGCTTATAACAGGCAGCCATCCCCAGCCCATCCCAGGTCCCAGTGATGCGCCCCCTGATGGCTCATCCAAGGGACAGCCCCGGCTCCATGGTGCAGGCTGGTGAGGTCTTAGCTGGCCTCCAGATCAGACGTTGCTGATGCGGGCATCCACCACAGGGAAGGCAGAGGTGTCCACAGCCCTGTCCGAGGGCCTCTCGGGCCTCACATATCTAGGCTTCCGCACTGGAACAGTGTCAGAAATAAGCTGGGTCAGAGCCAGGAATAACCCATGGCTGGGTCTGCTCCAGGGCTCTGCAGGTATGAGGTTGACATGGGCCCGTTACTTGGACTAGACGGAATTGGGACTCCCTGCCCAGTTTCCAACACACCCCACCTATGCCCAGGGCAGCTCCTCTAACACATGCTTCCTGGAGTCCCAGATTCTGCACCCCATAACTTAGGCCTAGCCAGCCCAGCTATCCCTTAAGACAGAAGCACAGGCCACAAATATAGAGTATACTTCAGAGGGCAGGAGAGCACCCCCAAGACAGACCCATGTCTCAAATCCTAAGGCCTATGAATGTGACCTAAGAAAGACGTGATTAAGTTAGAATCTCAGATGAACTATCACCCTAAATCCAGTGGCCAGTGTTCTTAGAGTGATGCAAAGGGAAGAGGGCACAGAAACACCACAAGGAGGAGCAAGGGCTGGAGGACGTGGGAGGGACCCCAGAGCCTCAGAGCCATGCCCCGCTCAGCATCTCAATTTCTGACTTCTGCCCTCAGAACTGTTAGTGAATAACTTCTTGTTAAGCCTTTCTACCTAGCTACCTTGCCTCAGGCTGTTGTGGACCTCTGTACTGTCAGAGGTGTCTAAAGCCAAGGTTCAGAGAGCTCAGACAAATGCTGTTTAGAACTGAGCAGGTCTAACCTTGATCAAGGAGCTGCCTTGTCCTTAGTGGAGAGGGACACTGTCACCTCATAGGGTCTCATGCCAGACCTTTGTATGGTGGGAAGACCACAGGATGTGGAAAGAGGCTGGGTGACTGAACTCAGGCTTACAGGGGTATGACCACAGGCCAGTCACCTAGCCTACAACCTATGGCCTCTTCCACAGTGGGTCACACCCACTTGGGGGTGCCTGGTAGGAGAAGGCCCAGGGGTGACTTCTGTCTGCCTCTCAGCTTGTCCTGAGCAGGGCTGGAGCATGGCAAGGGAGGGCCTAGCCTTTTCTGGGTTCCCTTCTATGTGGCCCAGCCTGAGGACAGGGGTGGATACTGTGCAAGCCAAGAGGTTAGCGCTGAGCACCTGCCCCTCCCTGCCTTGGGAGCAGTTTCCTGAGGAGCTCTGGGAGTAGCTGCAATCCCAGAGACAGGAAAACCCCTTAAATGCCAGAGTCTGTCAGATGGACTCTGATGTGGTGTTGTCTTTACCTGAGGACTGGGGTGCAGGGATCATCACAGCCTTGAAAAGGAGAGAAAGGTAGTGTGAGAGGCAGGCAGCCAGCACCAGCATGCAAGGTCCAGGATGCAGGGATACTTACAGCTTCACTGGGCTGCAGGGCTGGGGCTGTGAGGGAAGAAAATGCATGTCGGGCCCAGCTGGGGCAGGAAGTGGGTCCTCTAGGCCCAGGGCCTAGCACATGCACCTGTTCCTATTGCTGCAGCCTGCTGCTGCGCACTGCATCTCCCAGTGACCCAGGGATGGCTGCCACCCCAGACATACGCTTCCTTCCTCTCAGCAGGGAGGAGAAGCCAGGAAGGTTACTTCTGTGCTGCTGCAATAGGACACAGGGTGGAACCCTCTCCAGTGGTGTCTGCCCTAGGTGGCACTTAGGGTTCTTGGGGTACCTGCACTGGGGGTTCATTGGGGTGCCATGGCCCACCATCCCACTTCATTTCTCTCTGTCCTGTGGCAAGGTCAGCCATGCCCAGTGCCTACTTTGTCCAAGAATTCTGGGGAAACAGAGGTACTGAGCAGACACAGGTGTGGGACTTCCCATGGCCACTTTGCAGGGCCCCACGGAGCTGATTCGGAAGTGCCCGTCCTGACTGGCACTGGCCCAAGACCACTTCAGGCCCTCAGGACCCTGGGGCACCTAGTGCAGGCTGGGGGTGAGAAGAGATGCTGCACCATCTGCTCCTCAAGTGGACCCAGGTCCCAGCAGCACACTGCTGGCTGGACTGCTGAGAAATACCTTTATCACTGCTGTAGAAGATCCTGGGGAGTTTACTGGAGCGCTTGAGGTAAAAGAACACAGCCACAGAGAGGATGAGGCCCATGCTGATGAAGAATGTTCCCAGGAAGAGGGAGACCACCACACGAGGAGCCCCTGTGGCAAGTCAACAGCCAGCCATGGGCGTCTGTGGTGCCCAGGGCTCCCTGCTAACACCCTGGGAGCTGTCATTCCCTTTCAGTCACCTCTGAGGGCCCAGCCCACCTGACCACAGAGCCTGGGGATACTGCCCTGCTCTCCTGGCCCAGGCTTCCCCAGGAGGGGGGCTCGGGGAAAAGGAGTCACCTGGCTAATCCCAAATGCACCCAGCCCTGGGCTCTCCACGCCCCTTGGCACCCTCACTCTCTACCACCTAGAGCCATACGCCTTGGTCACTACCAGCTGGGGAAGTGCCTCTTTCACCCTGAGATGTATAGCCCCCACCAGACTTGTGCCTGGCTCCATAGGCCAGCACTGTGCCAAGGGTCCAGAGACCTGTCCAAGCCAGCTGCCATTCTGTGCAGCCGGTTTCAGTGTCCTGGCCAGTGCTTGTGTACCTTCTGGTGAGAGGAGCAAGCTGAGCCCTTCATAGCAAACCTCCAAGCTCATAAACCAGCCCAACACTCTATTGGCCCTAGCAATAGAGTCCTTTGCAGAGGAAGAAGTTTTGCCCTGGAGCCAGGTGCTGCCCCTTGACGGCAGTGCCCCTCGGCCTGTGTGTCCTGCCCTTGCCTAGCCCCAGGACAAGCCCCTCTTCCAGTTGCATTCTTGGTTCAGCCACCTCCGCCCAGTAGGTTGCACCCTACCCACCAGGCCACACCCCCTTCCTTGCCTGCTAGGCCTTCCTCTCAGGCCGGACTGCAGGTCTAGAAGACTCACTGTCCCCCAGACAGAGCAGGCAGTATAGCAGGTATTTCTGCCTGGTGCATGTCTCCCCTGAGCCTTGGGATGGCTTCCACTTCCCAGATGACCAGCTAGAGGCTGGGGCCAACCCAGAATGAGGCAAAGGCCAAATGTGAACACATAACCATGAATCACAAACTGCAGCCTCTAAGGCCATGTGAAGGGTACAACACCTCTCCAACAAAGCCATCCCCAATATGCACCCCCACCTAAGCCAAGTGATTCCAGCCCTGGGCTACATCACAACTAGGGCTCCTGTCACACCACTCACAGTGGGCCTGATGCTGACCTACATCTGAACTGGCAAGACCCCCAACATTCTACTCCACCCCAGGACCCAGAGGCATGGTTCAGGTCTGGGGCATTGAGAGACTCACCAAAATGTGGTCGACCAGGCATCCCTGTGCTCCTGTTCATGGGAATCTGAGCACCCCAGCCAGTGACTGTGGGGAAGCACAGCTTAGGGGAGGGGGTCCCCACATGGGCCACCCCACCCCACCCGAGGGTGTCTTGTGCTGAAAAGGAGGCCAAGCTAGCCGTGGGCGGAGCAGCTCTCAGCCCACAGCTGCCCCTGCAGACAGGAGACTCAGGAGGGAGCCCTGGGGGCTGTTCTCCAAAGGACAGTGCTCCTGGGCAAGGTGGGCCCACACTCGGGCGGCAAGGGCAGCGGTGCTCAGGTGTCTTTGACAAGAAGTGTGGGCTCCTGTGAGGAGCAGTGGAAGGTGGAGGGGCAGTGGGATTGTGAACAGTGGGAGGAAGACCTACGGCTTCTGCACTCAGAGGCGTTGTAGGCTGGGAAGGTCTCGTTCTGGCATCGCACACAGCTGATGCTCCCATCTGCATTCCCGTGCCTGTAGCAACCTGCACCAGGGAGGACAATGTTTCTCAGGAAAGCAATCCAAGCCAGCAGCACAATCTCCTGGGAGTTTTTCTGTATCTTGAGTTTTTCACACAACCTTCCTGCAAGAACACTGATTTGCTGGACATATGGCTCAGATTCCAGAAAGAAAGAAAGATAGAAAGAAAGAGGAAGGAAGGAAGGAAGGAAGGAAGGAAGGAAGGAAGGAAGGAAGGAAGGAAGGAAGGAAGGAAGGAAGGAAGGAAAGAAAAAAGAAAAGACATTAAACAGACGGGCATCCTACCCTGACCCAGGTTCTTTCTGCTGAGGAGCCTGTGTCCTTCTGGTCTCTGTAGGAGGCAATTCAGAGAGGGCAGTGATGGGCATCTTTATAGGGCTGTATGATGGCCTAGCATGAGTGACTAGAGGACTGGCCTTGACTTTCTGCCTCATCTACATCTTCCCAGACCTCTACCTCCAAGGTGTGGACCCCACTGCCACAAGCACTGGGCACCCTCCCTCAGCCCCCATGTGGGTTAGGCACAATGTCATTTTTCACCCCAGGGTCTCTCTGAGGGGCTCCCTGTATAGTCAAGCCAAATTTCCAACCTAGACTGCGGCCAGAGCCTGTTCTCTCCCTGGCTCTCACTGGCCACTGTCTGATGGACAGCTGTCTTCAAGCTTCCTTTGAGGACAGAGACTAAGCTTCCATCTTTGCTTCCTTCCAACATCCTCAACACAACACAGGCTGGGCAGATGCACACTCCATAAATATGGAATGTGAGTGTGGAAAACTGATACTGGACCTGAGCCACTGGGCCTTGGGGCCAGACCACAGGCTGTAGGCCTTTCACATTGAACTTTATGCACATTCAGTCTAAGCAAATGGCCCTTAGTGAGATAATGGTCTTTAGCAGTGACAGACAGTATGACACCAGGGACAGGGGCCTGAGAGGGTCATCAGCACAGGGGGCTCTAGCAATGCTGCGAGCAAATGTACCAGACTGGAGGACCTGAGGCCAGCACTTGGTTTCTCCACCTAGGTTGAGCTGTATGCTGGTACAGAGCAGTGTTAGGAATAAGCCACCTATGCAGTTGCCCCACCCAGCCCTAGGAGACAAGGGTGCACCCCAGGGAGGGCCCCCTGGGAGGCACACTCTGTCTCACTGTCTACTCACGTTTCTTCCCCAAGAAATCCAGTGGGGTCCACAACACGCCACACAGAGCCCAGTGCTAATATTGAGACCCTCCCTGCAATCTTCCCTTCCACTCACTGTTCCTGCTAAGAAGCGGCCGGGCCATGGGCAGGGGTACCAGAGGCCTGCAGGCCTGTGGGGCTCCAGTCTTTCCATACAATCTCTTCTCCATGCCCAGAGCCACTTGACTGTGCACCTTTCTAGGGTTCCCACTCTACCCTCAGCCTTCATCACTGCCTTCTATTGGGAGCCACAAAAGCTAGAAATTGGTCAAATGTGTGAGAACAGGACTAGGCCTCAGTATCTAAAGTAGTCAAGCTACCCCAGTCCTGAGAAAAGCATCCTGACTGGTTCATGTCAGCTATCAGACACCTTGTGTCATGTGATACTAACTTTGCAAAGTTATAAATAAATGCCCCTACTGTTATGCTGGAGGCCATTTCACCAACCAGGCAGACGGGCTACCACCTGACCCAGCTCTTGTCTTCTTGTCTATCTTTAACTCATTCCTGCTAGCCAATGGATCCCCACACTTTCTGCTGACCCATGTGCAGACATCCAGCCCCGGCCCTGCAGACCCAGGCTCTCCACCTGCAAGCCCATCGCAACTCCCCTCCAAGTCACAACCTTCCCCCAGGGAAGTCAACCAGCGTCTGCAGGGCACAGCCTCCCAGTGAGCAATCCATCTGGATTCAGGCCCTCTTTCCTTGGTAGAGAGTGACAGACCCCAGAACAAGTGTGCTCAGGCCTCCCTTGCTAAAATGATGGTGCCAAACCATTCCAGCCAGTGTCCAACACAGCCCATAGCCATCCCCTGCTTCACCCAACCCTCTTGTCCCCTGAAGAGACTTCCTGTCATAGGACACCAGAGAGATGGTAGCCCTAGCACTATTTCACTTGGGCCCACCCTGCCACCTGCTGTCCTCGCTGGCTTCTCTGTGCTGCCTGCAGGAAGAAGATTCAGCTAGGCCCCTTTGCCCAGTGCTGCTTCTGTGCTGCTCACCCCAGAAGAGCAGGTAGTGTCATGTATAACGCCTGTAGGTACTGGTGGCTTGGTCACTGATCTGGCATCTGCCTGTGTCAAAGTAGCTTACCTGGGCCACACAGATTTGTACCAGGGCAGGTGGCATTGATGTGCACCGCATCCACACAACACTCTTGCTGCTGGGCCTGGACAAGACAATGGTGAGGCTAAGGACAGCAACAGGGAAGGTAGCTCCCTGCATACAACCCAACACCCACAGCCACCTCCCCCGGAGTCAACACTGCGAGATACCTGGCTCTTCTGGTGCAGGAGCCCACCCACCAATCCCCTACGTGACACCCCAGGGAAAACTTCAGTCACGAACAGAAAGAACCAAAGCCAGAGAAGTTCCAATGCAGGAAGAGCTGTGGCTGAGACTCCTGGGGGCAAGCCTTGTGGCATCTAGATTTAGCCCAGTCATAGCACAGGAGTCCCTGCCCCATCCTCCCTATGGAGGGAGCCCCTCAAGGGCAGTAGGCAGCACTGTGTCTGAGTTGTACAGGGCATGTGGCCAGTGAGCAGTTGGGGGATGAATAAATGGTACACAGCTGGGACTGTCTGGTATACTCTGAAACAGCCACGGGACTCTGAACAGCAGCCTCAGCTTTAGGCAGCTTGGAAACAATGGGGCTCAGGACACATAATCCCAAAATACATCACTTTGGTGCCTGAGGTCATAGAAGTAAGTCTCTCTAAAGTCATGGCCTCAGCCCTTGAGCAGCCATAAGGCTCTCATGGAAGACTTACCTTCCCCAGCCCAAGGACAGGAAGGCTCTCATTGTAGAAGACAAGAGGGCCAGTGAGATAGCTCAGTGGTTTAAACACCTGCTTAGGTAAGCTTAGGCAAGTGCAGGGACTAAGGTTCAATTCTTGGCATCACATGCCATGCCAGCCCTGCCCCAGGCAGGCTGAGCCAGCCACACACACACACACACACACACACACACACATGTAGAAGACAGGGACACAGGACTAACCACTGGCCAAGGGCCCTTTCATGACCAGGATGGTCCTTCTTCCTCAAGCCTGAGCATTACACACAGATGTCTGATTCTTTGGATCTCCATTAAATGTGCTTTTTCTTACTAATCTGCCTCTTGTTATAGGACCAGGTCTCCTCAACTACATGAAATAAGGGGAAAGAGTTAAACCCCGTCTGGGGAACCTCCTGGATTGTAAGTGTCCTGTTAGTAGCAGGGCCTCCTCTCTTTACCCCTCAAAGCCCTGACAGGGAGGTGGTGACAGCCAAGTGCACTCTGCATGGTGTCCCTATTCTGGCCACAACACTCCAGGCTTTGCCTCTCTGGGCCACAGGTAATCAACTCGAATTGTAGTTGGTGAAATGATCAATCAGTGAGATCATTTCTGTTCGTCGCCTACAAAATCATTATACTGTTCTGCTGCACTGCACACAACTCTAGAAACTCCCCCAAAGAAAAGGAGGCACATTTTTGTAGACTAAAAAGAAATGCAAACAAATTGGGTAGAGGGGCAGGTGCCCTCCCTGCACTTCTGCCAAGGGTTCAGCACCCAGTGAAAAGCCCAACAGGTTTTGGGGGCTTCCTGAGGTTCTCTGCAGGAGCTTGCAGCTTTGTCCCAAAGAAAGGCCCAGGCCAGGCCAAAGTTTGAGGGGAGTGGAGTCACACTCACCCCTCACACAGCACCCATGTGCTGAGCCATCTGGTCTGTTCACCGATCACTGTTAGTCTGTATGGACCCTGAGAGGGTTGGGGGGATTGTCAAGGTGACTTTGGCTGTGGGGTCATCATAGTTGAAGTTCTATTTCCTGTGATCTGAGCTTGGTGGATAGTGAGGGGCATCTAAAGGGAGACACAGCGGTGCAAAGGGCACCCGTAGGAGGGGCTGCGTGCATTGCACGGACATCCCTCTAACTAGCTGTGGCCAAGTCAGGAGACAGCAGTCCAGCCCTCCAGCCACCCCCGACCGGGTCCTGGCTTGGGGTTCAGTGCTGCTGGCATCACTTTTAGACACCACAGCACACCGGAATGTCACTTTCCAAGAGAAGCCAGATCATCCTGCTGTGAGGACACCAGCCAGCACTGCTGCCTCACAAGTGGCAAGCAGCTCCCACAGGGTGGCTCTGCAGAGACCTTCAGTCCGCTACAGTACCATAGCTTAGGTCCTTGCACCACAGCAACCACTGAAGAAGAGTAGCCATGGCCCTCCACTATCCAGTCGCCCTGGGCCTCAACAAGGGCCACAAGGTGACTAAGAATGTGAGCAAACCGAGGCACAGCTGCTGTTGTGGACGTCTCAATAAACACACTAAGTTCATGCGGGACATGATCCAGGAGGTGTGCAGCTTTGCCCCCTATGAGTGGTGGGCCATGGAGCTGCTCAAGGTTTCCAAGGACAACCGAGCGTACCCTGAAGTTCATCAAGAAAAGGGTAGGGACACACATCCACGCCAAGAGGAAGCATGAGGAGTTGAGCACATGCTGGCCGCCAGGAGGAAGGCAGCTGCCAAGAAGGACTGAGCCCCTCTGGAATAAAGCTTCACAGAAAGTTCAAAAAAAAAAAAAAAAAAAGCTTAGCAGAAAGACTTCTGGAAGGCACAGCAGAACGGGCAGAGTGGGCCCTCTATCTGGTGGATTCACCTAGACCCTTGGAGATAGGTATCAGGAACCTGCTGGGCCAAGGGTAAAACTCCAATTTAACTTTCTACTCCTGGTCACATGGTCATGGGACAAAGGCACCAACCTTATTTTCAGTGGACTTGCTGGCCACTCCCACCAGAAGGCCAGTCAGGAGTATGAGGCAGTGCAGGGCCATGCCAAGGAGCAAGCGGACAGCAGGGTCTGTGCAAGAGAGGAGGGTAAAGAGGGCGGCAGTGTAGAGCCTGTGGGCACAGTCCAAGAGGGGCTAGAGGGTGCAGTCCAGTCAGGGAGGGGCTTCATAGGGGAAGGTGGGGCTAAGACAGGAGGATGGAGCAGCAGCATGAAGAGGGCTGGTCTTCATTGGGGGCAGGTTTGCACTGGTGGGTGGGAGTAAAGCAGGGAGAAGGCAGAGCCCAGCAGGCAGATGGGGGGAAGGTTTGTGGATGAGCTTGTAGGTCAGCTGTTGCCCAAGCCTCCCAGAGCAGTAAGTTCAGGTGAGTCCAGGGTGCTCTTACCTGCCCCTCCGCGATGAGAGCTGCAAACATCGGCTCAAGCCACCAGCACAGTCAGTAGTCAGCACGGCTTGGGCTGCTGAGTCACATGGAGTTCACGGACCTGACCCTGTGTCCAGCAGGCCAGCTGAGCACATGAGGCTG
The DNA here is from genome assembly GCA_004027165.1 of Ctenomys sociabilis. Lineage (NCBI taxonomy): Eukaryota > Metazoa > Chordata > Mammalia > Rodentia > Ctenomyidae > Ctenomys > Ctenomys sociabilis. Next base: position 81,383 of record PVKA01001173.1, on the reverse strand, counting down.
CAGTCATTGGGAGGATAACTTCCTGACAGAGAAGGCTCAGAGCCCAGCAAAGGACCGCCTGAAGTACCTTCCAACTCCACTAGGTCAGGGTCCTAGAAGCAAGGCCATTTGTACCTTTGATTTCTGGTTCACAGTGTTGAACTGTTCTGGTCAAACTGCTCACATCATGAGCTTGGTCTCCCATCTGTCTTCTCTTGGGTGGCTGGGGCCTTGGGATGAACCAGGACTTTCTTTTTTTTTTTTTTTGGCCAGCTCAGCCCATCCTGAAGGTAGGGCTTGGCACAGCATGTGGTGCCAGGGATCAAACCAGGGTCCCCTGTACCTGCCTATGCTTACCTAAGCAGGTGCTATAGACCGCTGAGCTAGCTCGCTGACCCTAACCAGGACTTTAATATGAGTGTTCTGCCTTCATCAGCTCTGCACTATAAGAGTTAAGTAGACACAACCATAGCCTCAGGGATACAGGACATAGCTTTTAGTCATGAGAAGAAGATCCAGAGGGGAACCCAACTGGAATGCACACTGCAAGCAGACTTCTTAAAGTTCAGACACTTAGAGCTTGAAGTCCACAGGGCATCATGCCTGACGCACTGTTAGCACCCATTATACAGGCTTGAAGCACCATCACTTGTGCAAGTTTTAATAACTGTTAATTCACAAGGCAGAGCTCATTGTCTGTCCCAACACAACTAGGTCAGTACTTCAACATAAAAGATACCTCTAAGGTGACTTTTCCTGGACGAAGGCAGCTGCAGAGTGGAAGCAGCTGCGCCCAGTATCTCGGTGCCCATCACAGACTCCAGCAGCAGTGTTCTGCCTGCTCCAGGCTGTTGCTCACCAAGGACAAGGGTGATTCGGTCTGAGGCAGGGATCGGGAGTTATGCTCTCGGGCCAGCCATAGGGAGTGGACGTGAGGGCCACAGGTCCTGGGGGAGAAGGCTCAGGGAGACTCAGGGTCTTTTCTTTTTTCTTTTTAATTTTATTGAGAAACAAATACAATTTTATTATATGTGCTGCCGAAGCGAGCACAAAGAAACAAATACAATGAGACAGTTTCAAAACCAATTAGCAGGACAATTTCAATAAGCGATGCATTGCATACTGTTGTCTTTGTAGAGGTTATTCACTCACAGTACAAGATGCAGACATAACGTCCTGTCCAAATACTATTAGTACAAACCCTTCTTCTCATTGAATTCAGAGAAAGTAGCTGTATATCTATCCTATTTTGTATATACAGATACAAAACGGTCCTTCATTTGTATCCCCTTTGTTTAGTTTTGTCAGAGACGGGCATTCCATTGCCATTTAAATATTGTAAGTTTGTGAATCAGCGAAATAATCCACTATAGTCCAGTAGTCCATAATACTACTGGGTTATCTGTAGGACTGGCAATGTCAGAAGTTGTTGACTCGAGCCTTTTACAGCTCAGCATATTAATGTGGCTTTCCTTTTTGTACCTCATTTTTACACTTTTCTGCTGGATGGTTAAGACCAAGATTAAGCAAGATCTATATAAAAAGAAATGTAACTTTTGTATCTGACAAGGTCAGTCAAATCCCCTCAGGTTTTACCCTGAAACCTTGTACTGCACTTTGTAGATCCTTTGCCAGTGTCAGCCTTGTGGATGAGTCACAGCTATTGCTGAACCAATTTGCTCTCTGTGAAAGCCTGAGAGAATGCTTTCTCTCCATATGACTCTCCTTAGGCACACTCTACATCATGATCACTTTCCTCTGTGGCCCCATAATCTGCTTGATCAGAACATTTGGGACACAACTGAGTTACAGGATGTTACAGTACAAGTTCTCTTCTGTCTTGGACTCAGGTTCTTGTCCCCTCAACAAGGAGTGGTGGGGTCTGTCCTGTTATTCGTGTTATAGATATTTAGCCCAGAGCCATAGGTGGTGAAAATACTTTGTTGCTGGGAGGTGAGAAGTGTTGTCCAGGTCTGCAACAAATGTCCTACCCTGAACAGAACAGGCCTTTTCTGGAAGAGTTTTGGCTATCTACCCCACTAAAAATGCATGCTCCCCTTGCCTTGTGCAAGGACACACTTAGCCAAAGCCTGGTCTACTCCTCACCCACAGGGAATAAGCAAATCCCTTTTTATTTATTAGATATTTGCTTAGTACACACTCTTTCTTTCCCTTGTCTGGAGAAAATGTCTAATGTCTTGGACCCTTTCTCACTTTTTGGGAAGAGACATCACAGGGACCAGCCCAAGTCACAAAAAAATCTGAAGTCCAAGATTTCAGTCAACATTTCCATCTCCCACTTGGTCAACTTTATTGAGGCATGGTTTGCATACCATAAACCACATCTATTCACAGTACATCATTAAAGTTCTGGCAAATTACTCACTGGTGAAGCTGCCAGCCACTAAACCAAACAGCTCTCTGTGGTACCTCCTCCTTTAGCCCTTGGTCCCCAGCATCCACTGAGCTAGACATAACACTACAAATCTGTGGAATTTCATCAAGTGGATCATAGTATGTATACCTTTGTATCTGTGTCCTTTCATCAGTGTTGGCAACCTTAGATGCACTGTGTAGTTTATCTGCACTCTTCTTCTTTTTTTTTTTTTCTAATGAAATGGCATTCTTCTGTGTGGACATACCTGATTTTTCTAATTCATCACCTATTGATGGATATCTGGGGCAAGAGCCACATCCAGAGGAGGGAGTGGTGGGAGTGGTGAGTGGGAACTCCAGATGCCCAAATGTAGGATACAGGTTTTTCTTCTACATGAAGGAGTCACAGTGGCCCAGCCTACAGGAGTGTAAAGCTTTTCATATTTCCCTCACTGTGGGAATTCATTGTAACCCTCAATGTCAATGAACTGTTGAATGTGCTCACTGTATGTCCAAAATTCAATTATAGAAACAAAAGATGTAAGCACCTGCTTAGGCAAGTGCAGGGACGGGGGTTCGATCCCCAACACCACATGCCATGCCAGACCCACTCCTGGACTCGTGAAGCCAGCCCCCAAGACCAGGCGCGGTGGCACATGCCTGTAATCCCAGCACTGGGGAGGCCAAAAACAGGAGGATCACTATGAGTCTGAGCTGTGTAGTGAGACACTGTACCAAATACATAAAAAATAGAGGAAATCCTTCCCTATAAAATTTATACCTCATAGTAGACCTCACTTTGCAGCATGTACTATTGAATTTTAAAATACTACTAGGGGTAGGACTACAGCAGCAGAAAAGAAAAAAGCTAGGAAGCATCCTTTAGGAAGATCTTTATAGTGGACAATGGAAGGAACCCAGCCCAATGCTAGTTTGGGGTTGAGGGCATGTTTGTGCTTTACCAAAGACTGCAGCAAAGCTGTAACATAAAACAGGCCTGGAGGAGTTGATCCCACCCTAAGAAGCCAATGCTCAGTCCTACAACAGTGATGCCTTAGGGACCACTCTATAGCTGACAGAGAAGAACGGAGCTAGACCTGACCTGGGGCCAACTGTAAGAACTGACAGAATACCCAGGAAATGGGAATCGAAAATGGGAATCAAAGGTCTCAGGTGGTGGGTAGAGTGCTTGGAGAGATCTGAGCTGAAAGTTACATGACAGATGGGAATGCAAAAGTTACCAGTATTCTTAAGACTAAATAAAACACAAAAATTACTTAGCAATTATAGATAAAATATTTTATTCCTTCCAAATTCTTATAAGAGATCTCTGCTAGTTGACCTACAAATAATCTGATTATGCTATAATTATAAACTTCTAAAATGTAAATTATTAAAATTCAATTTGGTCAAAAACATATTTGAGGGGCTGGGGAGATGGCTCAGTGGAATAAGTGCTTCCCTGGCAAGCACAAGGGCCTGAGTTCAATCCCCAGTTCCGCCAAAAAAAAAACATATTTGAGTGCACTCTGATTTTGTAAGATGTTTATCTGTTTGTTCAGTCTTTTAAACTGTGTACTTATACCTTGTCTGTTTGTCCATTCTCTGAACAGCTGTTTTTTATTTCAGCTAACAACTGTTCTCTTTTCCTTTTCTCTTTTGCATTCTTGGCTCAATTATTCATAATTTAATTTGGTTTATAGATTTAAAAAGCCCCACTTGCATTGCCAGCTATCAAAAATGATATCACACTTGGTTGTCCCACAGTTCACCAAAACCTTGTTAAGATAATTAAACAAAAACCCCATAGGGGACCAGGGAGATAGCGCAGTCTGCCTGGCAAGGGCAAGGTCCTGAGTTCAATCCTTGGTACAGCCAGAAAAAAAAAAATCTCTTAGGGTGGGGACAAATTATTGGACAGGACTCCAAATGATGAATAAGAAAGCAGCTGCCCATTGGGCCAGGCTCAGGAGTCTAAGCATTTGCTTAGGCAAGTGCAGGGACCTGGGTTCAAGCCCTGGCACCTCATGCCACACCAGCCCTGATCCCAGATATGCCAAGGAGGCCACCAAGACTGGGTGTGGTGGTGCATATCTGTAACCCAAGCACTAAGGCTATCCTTTCAGGGATCATTTCTATAGTATGTAACCCAAGCACTGGGGAGGTTGAAAACAGGACGATCACTACAAATCCAAGCTGCGTAGTGAGACCCTGTAATAAAATACATTTTTAAAAAATGGGGCTGGGGAGATGGCTCAGTGGAATAAGCACTTCCCTAGCAAGCGCAAAGGCCTGAGTTCAATCCCTGGTCCCACAACAAGAAAAAAAAAAAAAAGCAAGCACCTGCCCAGAAATATTATCCAGTTCTTGTTCAATGGTAGGAAGTTCCAATTATCTCCATAATCTTAGGGGAGACACCCCAATACATTTTATTAAAATATATTATTGTAATATGTTTACACTGTTCATTTACCAAAGGATTAAGTTTTCCAGACAGTAAGATTTTTTATTTAAAAATGTTCTGGTGAAAAGGTTTTCATATGACGATGACAACGGATAGGATTTCTGTGTGTGTGTGTGTGTGTGTGTGTGTGTGTGTGTGTGTGTTAAATGTATTAATGCCTGCAGATGTGCAGGTCTTCTGAAACGTGGGACAAGAACTGCCTGTAATGATAGACTTTTCTTTCAGATTCAAATATAGGCCTTTAATAAAAAACTTATTTAAGGTACATCCCATTAAAGGACAATAAGTTACATAAAAGGTTTTTTTTAAATGTTTATTTATTTATTTTTTTTTTAGTATAAGGTTTCCCTATGCAGTTCAGATTTGTAGTGATCCTTGCCTCAGCTTCCCCAGCACTGGGATTATAGGCACGTGCCAGCTTCAGGGCTAGAGCCAGCACAGCATGTAGTATGGGATATGGAACTGAGGACCTTGCACTTGCCAGGGAAGCACTTAGACTACCAAGCTATTTCCCCAGTCCAAAAGTTTCTTATTAAATAGAGATGATTGATTAAAAGGGTTAGATTATATAAAAATGGAGTTTATTTTTTTCTTTTTTCTTTTTTTTTTTGCGGAACCGGGGATGAACTCAGGCCCTTGCACCTGCCAGAGAAGCACTTATTCCACTGAGCCATCTCCCCGGCCCCCAAAATGGAGTTTAAGTATGTTATAAAATGTCATCATGATTATTTTGCTTCAATATTATGAATAGATTTTGATTTCTAATTTCTAATTTTCTATGTAAAATATGTAACTGTTAACACTTTTTTAAAGTATTTATTTATTTATTTGGTACAGGGTCTCACTAGGGAGCTTGGACTCATAGTGACCCTTCTGGCTCAGCCTCCCCTGCACTGGAATTACAGGCGTGTACCGCCATGCCCAATTTCAGTGGCCAGCACCCTGTGGCCAGGGTTCCTGGACTGGCACAGCATGTAGTGCCAGGGATGGAGCCTTGTGCTTGCCTGGCAGCCCTTAGACCACTGAGCTAGTTCCCCAGCCCAATCCTCTTTTTTTTTTTTAACCATTAATATTCTATAGGAATTCAAATATTAAAACTTCCATGATTGTTAGAAAATAATGGTTCTGTTTTATGTTCTAAGGTGCTTGATGCGTAGATAAGATCGTAATATTAAGTTTACTGTCTTCATTATAATGTGATGTCATTAACTTTCTCTTCTGGATATTCAACAACTGAGGTTTGGAGATCAAAAACTGGAAAGATAGATGTGTTAGGAGGACAACCAATATTTTATTCCAAATCCTTTGAGGTCAACAAAGACCCAGGACATAGGAGAACCTCTGTTGCAACGTCCAATAATTTAGTGAGTACCTGGTCTTCTGAGCAGGGAGATGGTAAGACCACAGAGAAAAATGATCAGTGATGTATAGCATACCTAAGGAGAATCACCAAGAGAAAAAAATCTCCACGCTTTCACAGAAAGCCACTTAGTCAGCAATGGCCATGACTTAGACAGCTGACACTGAAATCAGTACCAAAAGGTGTTGTACTTGGTTCCAAGGTAATTCCTGAGAAAACTTAATTGATTTTGATAGATAGCAAAAGACTAACTAATATAGACCTCACTTTAAGTTGGTTTTGAACATCCAGCAGAAAAGTATAACTACAAGAAAAAAATGCTTGCAGAATCCCCCCCACACAGCCCCTCCAGCTTTCACTGACACTCCCATTTGCTTACAACTATGAAACAGAAAAGGGGGACATGTGGGGATCAGCTAAGGCTGGAAATTGATCACACCTTCAGGGGCAAGGCCTGTTGGAAAACACAGAGCACAAGGTAAACCACATAAACAATCTGCTCCAGGGGCCAGGGAGATATTTCAGTGGAATAAGCACTTCCCTGGCAAGTGCAAGGGCCTGAGTTCAATCCCTGGTCCCACCAAAAAAAACCCAAAACAAACAAAAAACCATGCTCCTCCTCTGCAATCCAAACAGGTTGTTAGGCAAAGAGATGTCATGGACACCCATTGGCCGATTGTGTATGCTGTGGTCATTTAGCAGCTCCTTTTCCTCCGTCCAGAGAAGGCCCCACCTGACATCAGCCTTCTGCATACGGTCTTTTATCTTTATTTCTTCATCCTGTTGCTGTCCTTCCCCCAAGGAACTTTGAAAGCTATGCTGGAAGGGGCAAATCCCTGCTGAAAAAGGACTAGGGGCCCAAACTGCTTTTGGCCTCAGGGATAAAGGTAAGAAAATATAGCACAAGGCTGACTTGAGTACTTCACCCAGATGCACAAGACATCAAAGAGCGAGTTCAAACAATAGAAGCTGAAAAACGACACAATGAGGCAACAGCAACAAATAGAAAAGATCCTTACACTGAAGGTGAGCACTGAGAAAGCTGCTGCCCACAAGATAGAGCTAAAACTGGAGCTGGGATACATTTGTAGCAATGCTGAGAACACACAGCAAGAAACTGGCACAACTAGAGGCTGCTTAGCAGTGACAGTGGGCACTGACAAACAAAACAGTAGTACCACAAGGCCAAGGAACATAATAAAAAAAAAAAGCCTGACAATGAGGAGGAAGGGGCAAGGCCCCACAAGGTTGTACTAAAGAAAGTTGAGCAACTCAAGGTCAAGGTGCAAGAGGCTGGACACCTGTAGGAACAAACAAAATAAATCAGCTCCGTAGCTACAGCTGGCCCAAGAGGCTGCCCAGAAGCAACTACAGACAGAGAAAGAAAACATCTGACCATCCTGGGGTGGCTAGACGGCAAGACAGAAGCAAGCAAACTGAGGAAGCTGAGGAAGACTAGGAACAGTGCTGAGCGGAAGACCACACAGCCTCTCGTGCTCACCTCAGCAGCACACTTCTGTGTACAAGGACCACACAGTCTTTCTGGCAGGTGAAAGGCAGAATGACTAAAACAGCTGACTGAAACACATGGCCAGACCAAAGCACAAACAGACCTAGAAGCACAAAAATTACAATGGCACACAGAAGAAGAGAGGACAGGAAAAAAAAAGTAGATATCCAAAAACGCAGAACCTAAAAAGAGGTGTAATGTAGTTCAGAGGCAGAGACCCAAACCAAGACCCAACTGGTAGAGATGACCAAAAACAACAGGCTCCACACCAAAAAAGAGACCCACATGGGTCTCACTATGCAATTCGGGCTGGCCCTGGGTGTGGGTGCCCACCCTGCTGCCGAACAGGAACAGAGTGTGGTGTCACAGGAGGTTGGGACAGGAGGATGCCGATGGGTTCAAGATCAGCCTGGGGGCTACAAAGTGAGCACAACCAGCCAGAAATGATTAGTGAGAGCCTGTCTAAAAAATAAACACTTGCAGAGACAAATGCCAGAGGAGAGCCAATACAAGCACCAGAGACAAAACTGTCCTTGTAAAGGTTAAAACTTAGACAACTAAAAAAAAAAAAAAAAAAAAAAAAAAAAAAAAAAAAAAAAAAAAAAAAAAAAAAAAAAAAAAAAAAAAAAAAAAAAAAAAAAAAAAAAAAAAAAAAAAAAAAAAAAAAAAAAAAAAAAAAAAAAAA